>SCDZ01000445.1:0-253443 GCA_004143845.1 Drosophila lacertosa | reverse complement strand
AAAAAAAAAAAAAAAAAAAAAAAAAAAAAAAAAAAAAAAAAAAAAAAAAAAAAAAAAAAAAAAAAAAAAAAAAAAAGTCATATGAATATTTTGGAAGTTTTTCTAGGCTGTTAAGTGAGACTCTTAAGCATTTGATCTGCAAGGAGCTGGAACCTAATGTGCCGCTGGCTAATCGCCGTTACTGTTGTCCTTCCTGCCACGCTTTTGACAAGTTACACGATACACGTTCCATAAAACACTTTACACGGAATTGAAATTCGTATCCGAATCCAAATCGAAATCAAACACAACAACGAATAGCGAATGCGTTGTTATTTATTTTTTATGTTTGCTTCTAATTTATTTATTTATTTATTATTACATTTGACTGATTGCCGAGCGTCGCGAGCCCCGCCCTCGCCCAACCCCACGCCCGTGCTCGGAGTCATGCTCATGTATTATGAATAAGTTTATTGTCGTGTTCTATGTCTATGTATTTATTTAGTGGAGACCCCGCAGGGGGAGGCAGGTGTACACGGGGTGTGCGACAACGGGCAACTTCCTCAAAAAATTAAAAAGTACGTGTTGATTTTTGTTTTGTGTAGCTGCCAAATCATATTACGGCATTTGTTATGCGCCAGGCAACCAGCCAACGGGGCATTCATCATTTTAAAAATCCCATTTTCGCCATTGCCCAAAGTATTTCTGACTGACAGCACGTGGATCAACTTATGCATTTGGCTATAATCGACTTACTCCAACCAGCTAAAGGACCACGTATGCGACTGTGTGTGTGGATGTGTGTGTATGTTCTCGTGTTTAAAGTGCAACAATGAAACCAGCTAAAAGGGCTTTGTGCTACATCTCTTGAAAATAAAACAGCAGACTGCTAAATATAGAATGTTGTCAGATAAAACAATTAAACTAAACGACAGCTCACAGAGATTTTGCAGGGGCAATTATATTTAATGTGCAATAAACTTTGCCTTAACTGCAATTAATTTTTTTATTTATATACTATCTTCACTTTATCAATGAGTTTAAAAAAAAGGTTTTTTGTCAAATTGCCAAGCTTAAGAGAACTTCAAGCTATATATTTTATACATGTTTTATACCTTTAAGTAAAGTAAGTTATATTGATCATAAGCAATAAATAGGAGAGCAAAGAATTCTATTGCAAATTTTTAGTAGCATTTTTAATACTTATAGTACGCCTTTAACTATAAAAAAATGTATATATACTGCCCTAATGTCCATGACTTTATCGGGGACCTACATCAAGACAAAATAGGCGAAAAGTTATGGAGTTTTTTTTTATTATTTATTTTCAAGCACTCCAACGTTCTATTAGGCAAGTATGCTATTCTGCAAGGTAAGTTGTTGTGTGCGATCCATGGCTGCTATAGAGAGGCAACAAGCAGCCGAAGAAAAGAACAAAAAAGAAGAAGTTGCCAGTCTGCTGGGCACGGACCAGGCCATTAGCAAAATCAACAACAACAGCAGTCCACATACAGTTGTAGCGCCAGCAGCTTCAAAGTCAGCCAAAGTTGGCCTGAATTCAGCCAGTTTCAGCCAGCTCTTTTCCTCTGGCTCTCCCTCTCACGCTGGCAGTCCGCTTAGCGCGGTCTCTGCTATTCAGTGTGGCTGTTGTAGCTATTGTCAACGACGTGGAAAATGTTACGCTACAATTTAATTGAAAGGATAATCAGGCGCACAGCGGCAGCGCTCTGCATTCAAAGGGGCAAGGCAACACAAAGCTGTGCAGCGAATGTGTGTTGCAAATAGAAATAAATAGCAAACGCAGACGCAGACGCAGACGTGGACGTGGACGTGGACGAGGACATGAATGTGGGCACAACGGTGGCAACATCGGCTTTTGTTGTTCCCGTCAAGTGTCCTTTTTGAGGACGACGGCAATGGCGATGATTTCGGGGTTGCTTTGGTAGACCTCGCTTGTGGCCGGGTCTGTGAGCCCACAACGTGGCCAGCTTTGCTTCCGTCGCGATCCTCCGGGCTGGGCCGCGACGATGCCGCGACGGGGCTGGGCTGGGCTGGGCTGGGCTATGCTGGGGGAGCGCCCGTGGCGCGAGGCGTGTGAAGAACACGGCAGGAGGACAGTGTCGCCAGCTGAAAGGGGTCGCTGTCGTCGACTTTACCGGCGATTGGCAAATGAAACTAAATAAAATTAAATACGTTGCACAAGTTGCAAATTCATGCACAATCAAAAGGATTCATGCTGTGTCCCTGCCCTGCCCCTGCCCCTGCCCCTGCCCCTGCCCAGTGCCCCTCTCCCTCTCTCTCGTTGTTAAATCAAAATAAAAAATGTAATTTTAATCGAATTCATTCGCCCCTTTCAGCATACGAATAGTTTTTGATTCACATTGAAGTGCCCAGCCCTTTGCCTTGGGCAAACCTTATTAGAGTTGCCCGCTATCCGCTTTCTCTGCTACTCGGCCGCTCTCCTTTTCTCTCTGGGGCACCTCACATCCCTTTTCTTAATTTTTGTTATGCCAACAATCGCAGGATGCGCAGCATGTTCCCCCTTCCCCAATTGCCCCCTCGGAAACGCAAAAGCATTCTTCCGCGAACAATGCAATTAACTTGGACAGCCAGCTGACTCTGACTCTGACTCTGACTCTGACAACCTAATACCAGCTGACTGACTGACTGACTGACTGGTGGACTGACTGATTGACAAATCTCAACGGCAATCACGAGCAGAGTAATAAAGGCTAGGCGAGTCCATTGCTAATTAACAACTGTTTGCATTATCCACATACATTTCAAAAATAGAAAACCGGAGAACAGAGTAACGAAACAAAAATATATATAAAATATACATTTGCTTTATTGTTAGCAGTTGAGCATAAAGTGCTTAAAATTAAAAATTCAACTGTTTTATGTTGCAATAAATATGGTTTCTATACAAACAATAACTAAAACTAAATTAAATAGCGACAACTCATAGCTTGAATAGCTTAAACCAGTTAAAATTAGTTGTAGTTAAATAATATGTTTAAGAATTTCGCTGTAAATTTTGAAATTATTACTTTCACATTCATCCATTTCAATCAGAAATATCTCAAAACGATAGAGATGTTTTTATTTTCAGATTTCAAGCGTCATTTTTATTTAACTTTAGTATTTGACAAATGAACTTGTTGGATTTAAAACTTTGATTGACATTTGTTTCACAGCATGCAAGAGGTAAACATTTTTTGCTGCTTGTTGACTCGACAATCGTCGGCTTTATTTAACTAATTTTTGGGAAGCGTGAATATTGTTTGACACTTTTAGCAACGTAGACGCATTACTGTTCACCTTCGGGTCTGCGCCATTTTGTTTGTGCATGTAAAATAATGTTGTTGCTGGCTTTTTGTCTGTTTGTCTGTTTGTCTGTTTGTCTGTTTGCACGCTGACAATGTCGTTTTAGGCTAATGAAGGATACGGCTAAAGGGGTTAGGTGTGTGTTGTGTGCAGAGGCCACATTTATAAATATGCCAATTGTAGAGATTGTACCTGGTATCTCCTTAGATCCGGCTAACCTATGACCTGAACTGCAACTAGGCGCCACTTGACAGCTGCACACGAACTGATTTATGCAGCAACCGAAGACGGGTCGAGGGCAAAACCAAACAGCAGTTGGCCGACATAGCCGGGAATTAATGGGAAGCACTTTGCAATTGAGTTGTCAGGACATTCAAAACGTCAACGAGAACCAGAACAAGTGCGACGGCGCCTACAGCCGAGATGTAGATGAGGATGGGGAGGGATCAGTCGCTGGTTCGTTTTTAGTCAGTCCGGTACTGGGAACTGCTGCAGGACTAGTGCTCGAGATGCAATTTTAGGAGAATCCTGTCTGCTGTTTGTCAGCCTATTACTTAATCAAGGCGCTCGTTTTTAACCAGAAACCGACCGAAGGATCGCAGGGATGTTGAATGTTTTGACACAAGGCGGCAACAACAGCAACAACTGTAAGCGGACACTGTTCAACTGTTTTTGTTGTTGTTGTTGTTATGTAATGCGCTGTAATTGGAACTGCAACTGCTCAACTCGAATGTTTTGTGTGCCGGGTGCCGTTTTTAACACGCCCTCCTCAAGTGGCCAAGTGGCTGCTATCGCTACCTGATCTCTAATGAGAGGCTGAGGAGTTGCTCGACTTCGCTGCGATTTTGCTGATTAGGCGGAAACAGCAGCCGGGCAGCCGGATTGCGTCCCAATGCCAGCTGCTCGACATCTTGTGCCTTGTGTCTTGTGTCCACTGTAGTACAGTGCGCTCCCTGGCCACGGCTAATCAGCGACATAGGCCAGCTCCATGTCACAGCTTGCCGCCATCGTTGACGCAACCCCTGCACCCAAGCGAGCTGGCCAAACGCTTGACCACTGGGCGCCTGATTGGCCTAAGCGCTGGTCTGCCGCCGAACTGACCGCCAAAAGGCGACGGCGATTGCGATTGCGACGTCGACACAGACGCAACGGATTAGCCGAGAGTCGTGGCCAGCCGCGTTGCCATTCAGGCCAGGGCGGTCTCGGGGCGTTTACCGCTGTCGTTCGTTGTTCGTTGTTCGTCGTTCGTTGTTCGTCGTTCGGCGTTGCTTTTGTCCGCTCACGACCGCCTGGCCTGCAAATGAAGCTGTTCTGGGCTGCTTGGCAACAATGCCCCAGTTGCCAGCCACGCACTAGGAGAGAAGAGCTTGCCCTATTATGATTGTTGTGCCCCGTAATTGCCGCCCTGAGACCGGGCATTAGTGCCTCGGCACGCAGCCATTCTTTGCGCCTCGCCTGCCCCCCACCGCCGCATCCGCTGCGCGGGCAACCGCATTGAGTCGCATTGAAGGCAGCGTTTTTTTCCTACTGCTTTGAAACTTTATCGAGGCACTGGCATGCAAATAAAAAATCACACACACGCGATGCGATGCGGGATTAAGCGACACAAAGTGGAAGCACTTTGCCGGAAACAGACTGGACAAATGTTACACTCGTCGCGGTGCAGCCTTCCGTTTGCCTGCAAGGCATGCGCTTTTGGCCAACAGCAGCAGCAGAGCCAGGACTAAGGTCCAGTCTCAGTTTGGCATTCGTCACGACTGTGAAATGGAACAAGGAACAAAGCGACAGTTTTCTTTTTTTTTTTCGTTTCCTTCTTTGCCGTGTTGCACAGAAAATTTGATCACATTATTACGGAAAGATGCACAATAATAGCTGAGGAGGCCCAAGCGCTTCTTTACTCTTCTTTTTCCTTAGTCTCCTGACCATGAAAATTGCAATTTTTCGCCAGATAATTTCAATTTGTGAGTTCGCCCGCGGACAATGGGCCAATAAGTGCGAGCGAGAGGCCAGACAATGAAAGAGAGGGACAGCGTCAAGCAATTGATTTGTTACGCCATCATTGGCAGGACAAGGAGCAGGAGCCGTTGTCCCATCGATGATGTGCGATGGGGTCGACCGCAATAATTTGGCCACAGCGGGTACTCGGCTGCGACTCGGAACGGAACGGAACGGAACAGGACGGAACGGATCGCAGCTGATTGAGAGCGTTGCGATCGCAGCTCCACGTGATGAGCGTGGCTAATGCGTCCATTCAGGGACAAACTGTGCGGCATTGTGCAGCATTGTGCAGCGCCCAAATGGCCCCTGGGCATAATTGTCATGCCGCATTTGGCAGCGTGCCGCAGTTTATGGGCAATTTTGCACATTTTTCTATGCGATCTGTGCGACTGCGACTGCGATGGGATCTGATGATGATAATGACATTGATGATGTATTCATTTAGCACAGCCCCGACACCCTGCAACGCGACCATCATCATCATCATCATCAGCATCAGCTGAAGTGCTAAGTGGCCGCGTGTGACCAATTTGCTGGGCACAGCTGCCAATAATGGGCAGCCCAGCCCTGGGCGCTGGCTATTGTCGGGCACACGAATAATGTGCCTATAATATTTTGTATACATTTTTTTGGAATTATATGTTGGATCAGCATTTCTTATTAACATATACATATATTGTTTATACCCTGCAATTAACCGTGCTTGTGAAAAGCAGTCTAACTTTATCTACTGATTTATTTAAACTTTGCTTATAAGTTGTGTTTAAAATTTTATGACAAATTGAATGTCACAATATTGAAAAGATGTTTGTAAATGTTAGTGAAAATACACACACACACACACATATATGCGAATTTGGCAGTGGCTAAAAGGAAATGAAATGACCGGAAGCTAAATCAAGCCAATTCAATGCATTGGCGAGCATTTTTATAAGATCAAAACCGAATTGAACGAAAGTCAATGGCAAAAATTGTATGCTGGCCACGTAACAAAACTAAATACAAATACATATGGTTACTTGATGTTGTTGTTGTTGTTGTTGTTGGCACCCTTAGCAAATAATTCAAATAAAATTTACACCTCTGACCGGCTGCCTTCAGTCGTGGCTATATAAATACGTAGATAGACTTTTGGTTGCCTTGCTGACCGAGGGACGACAAACGGAAATCCTTTTTCAATTTCATTTTATAGCAGAATGCACACACACACACACACACACACATTCACAGACACTTACACAGCTGCTGCAAGTTATTGCAAAAATATAAATTGAGTTGCCGGCCACTGAAGTTGATTATGGTCTACGCTTCACCGAATTTGAGCCAACAAATTTTCTCAATTCGGTTAAAAAATCAACACCAAGAGACGCCAAGCCCCACAACACACAGCAGACATCATCGCAACCAGCTAGTGGCAGCCTTCAGCCAGCACCCATAGTTGGCTTTAGTGAGGGCCTGTTTTGAAGCAACAACAACAACGACAATAACAAAAATCATCGCTGTCAATTTGGGGGCTGGCCAACACAATGGACTAATACACTAAGGATGTATGTGTGTGTGTGTTGGGGATAAGCCCTGCGGCTCACATATCAGCGTGCATTAAAACAAAGTGGGTATCGATGTAGAGCCCGGGTCCAAGCCAAAAAAAAACCCTCACCAACCTCCATCGACGGGTTGTTGACTCAATTTGCACAAAAGGCAAGAAAGAAAGCGAATTCGCTATGCGCCGAATTTTATTTTCCCTGCCAAACATTTTCGCATTCTTAGATTGTTCATACAGCAAATTGTGTGCGAATAAGAATTAACTCTGCAATATGTATTAAACAATAGCTCAAGGGTTAGTCAGCATAATAAGGATAATTGACAGGCTGACCTTCGATTGTGGCTAGCGTTGCATATTTAGAGCTGTAGTAGAGATTCTGTCTGTGTTAGGGCATATTTAAAACAAATGAAAAGGGTCGGCTCTTCTTTTCGGATCAAACGGACAGAAGCAGCTTTCACTTATCAAAGTGGTCGGGGTCCAAATTGTTTACGCCTTAAGCTTCAAAGCCGATTTACCCACCCCCAATTCCCATGTCCCCATGTCCCCCTGTGACCCTGTCCCCTTGCCCCAGCTCAGCGAATACGATATGATAAGAGGTCGCTCTTTTGGGTTAACGTAACGTAACGTAACGTAACGTAACGTAACGTAACGTAACGTAACGTATGCAAAGCATCCCGAGTTCTGGAGCACACCGGTCACAGATCGCAGTTCGCGTCCGTTAAGGTCCCCTGAGGAATCCCCCGGCCGACGGAAGTGTGGTGCCATTCAAGGCAGCGCTGGCGCCGGAATTCGTGCGAAAGGAGGCTGGGAACTCTTCTTCTTGACCTGCGAGCTGCGAGCTGCAGTGTCAGCTTGCACAGGGCGACGGGCAAGTGCGAGTGCAAGTGCCGGGGCAAAGGACAAGTGTCAAAAGTGTTTACGCAACAAGAGCCGGCCACGTCCTCGTTCACGTCTAGGTCGTTTGTCCCGCTTATTAATTGCATTTCGATAATAATTTCATGCTCGTTAACGACTCCCGACATGGTCCGGAACCGTATTAGTTACAGGACCCGCTCCCAGTCGTTAAACAGTCGCTAATTAGACGCACATGTGTAACACAAAACCGCATTTAAACGTGGCCGTTGCAGCCCCGGTCCGAGGACCCAAACGAGTGCGTGTTGTGAATTGTGAGTGTGAGTGTGAGTGCGAGTGTGAATTGTGAATTGTGAGTGCGAGTGCGACGCGACTCTCAACGAGTTCCGGCGAAGCACTAAAACTGTCCCAATTGTAACGAAATTATACACTTGAACTTCTTAACTTTGCCCGGGGTCGTGTATTAGCTATATATGTGTGTGTGTGTGTGTGTGTGAGTGTGTGTGGTTGGTGGTGTGCGGTGTTTGGTTTCTCGGCTGTCTGCAGGTTAAACACCTAGCACCACTTTCATATAGCTGGGGGTGGCTCGGGTCAATAATGTTATAGTTTTTTTTAAATATTTACAAAGTATTTTGACTACTTCATATTTGAGTTAATGAACTGATGTAATAAACGAAACATAAATAAAACGATATCACAAAATTGGGACTTCTCCTTCACACTGTTGTCATATTATATATCTTTTAACTGCTTATTATAGTAGCAAATGATATATGTATACTATTAATTAATTATTAATACTAACTTTATGTAACAATTCTAAACCACTTAGATTATTTGCATTCAATAAGCTTAACAACCGTTTTTAAGAGTAAAAGCAGGCAACTCTTTACTTTAAATAATATTATTTATACTTTCTTAATTTATCTTACGTACTCCAAAAGCAAAATAAGCTAAAAGCTTTTAACCCGTATTAAAACCTTTCCCAGCTATTTATAACCTTTCTGATATCAATTCTAATGAGGGGTTGCTGTAAACGATAGCTTAACGATAGCTGTAATTTTTTGATTCTGTCAGTTGGTTAAGTTACGTAAAGTTTCATAATATTAATTTCGACTGTTTGTTTCTTTTGTTTGTCACTTTCTTACATGCATTGTTGTTGTTTATTTTTGAGCTGAATCTGAAGTCAGCGACGAACTTTAATAAAGTGTCCCAGCAGCTGGCTCCACACACAAAGCTGTGAATGGCCAGCGGCAAATCGAGCAATCCGAAATCCCAACCCCTAAAACAGATTCCGGCTACGTTGGCTACTCTCATATTTTTATAAAAATAAATTTCAATATCGACTGAATGACCCACCAGGACATTGACGTTGGCAATGATATGGCTGTTGACTTTGTTCACGTTGTTGTTGTTGTTGTTGTTTGTGTTGCTGTCATTGTTGTTGATTCAACTCATCTCGTCTCGTGTTGTCTCGTCCCGTGACGACCCGCCTCGCCCCGCCCCGCCTGCCCCGCCCCGCCTGCCCCGCCCGCCCCGTGCCGCCTCGTTAGTGGGCGCTTGGTCATCGCAACATTTGCATGCCTCATTTGAGGACAAGTTCCTCTTCATTTATTTATTTTATTGCGGCCTCATTCGCGTTATGAACTCAATGGTCTGTGGACATTATTTAAATAATTGCACTCTACAACAATAACAACAGCGACAAACAAGAGCAATAACAACAACAACAATCCCCAACTCCGTCTTGTTTATTGTTGTTTGCCGCTGCCGTCGTCGCTGTTCGGCTTTTTATTGCTCGCATTCCATTGATTTTCATGGATTTTTGCAATAAACTTTTGTATTGTAACTTTTTATGTACTTTCCTTCTTCTCGACCAATAAACGAAGAAATCATCGCCAACCACCCAGAAAGTGCGAGAGTCTCGCTTGGCACTTATTATATACTCTCACAGGGTATAACATATTCGGCATTTAAGACAGTTGCCAGTTGTGGGCGTAGGTGATAAGCGACCGGAAGACATGTTGTCTGGTGTGTGCAGGACTGGGTTGCACTGGCTGCAGGATAATCCCGGGGCTAAGCTTACACAAATGTTGTGGCCTAATTTATCTTGAGTGGATCAATTGGCCGAAAACAAAACAAGCGTCGGCCTGTTGGCCAGCCCAGCATTCATTACCAGATAGATCGAGTCGGAGCCGCTTGCTAGGTCGGTTTGTGCAGGGATCAGATGACGTGCCAGATTCCTGGTTTTTGTTGCCATTGTGGCCGGGTGTGCTTTTGTTTGTCCACTGGCCATTGGATATGCTTCCCTTCCCTTTTGAGGGGATTAAGACAAGTGCTGAGCCGACCCAGAGCTGGTTGCACAATGCTCCGTTGCAGTTGCAAGTGCATATGGCTAAACAAAGGACATGCACGATCGACCTGCGATAAAGGGCTATGATCTTGAGCTCAGGCCCTGTCCACTCTGCCGACAAACAGTCTAGTGTGTATCCTTGCTCCCACACACACACAGAGGCAAACATACATGCCTCATATTAAGCCTAAGTGCGGATTAGCCAAATGCTAATAGGTTTGCTAATGTGAAAGCACCGGCCACACATGCGAGTTTCAGACCAGTCCAGTCCACTTCAGTTCAGATCAGTTCAGCGCGGTTCAGTTCGCTTAAAGGCAGGCTTAGGCTGCTCTACAATAAAAGCCGTGGCTTTTATTGTGTACCGCCCTTTCGGAAAATTGCAACTCCATTGTTTAATAAATTGCCAAACAATGCTGGCCATAGCGCCGGCGCTGCCAGCGATCCATCGATTCAGCCTGCGGCTCAGGTCTCGTTTCAGTTTTAGTTTGAGATTTAGTCTACTACCAATATTCGTTTAATCACTAAAATATGCGGCTCTGAAATTTAAATCACGACGAAGGCTTCGTTGCATTTCCATTTTCCGTTAAATTCCAGCCAACATGTTGCAAGGAGTGGGGGGCATGGGCATGGGGCGCCCATAGTACACGTCAGTGTTCATAACAATCTTTGGGGTATGCTCGACTATGTACTTTTGGCTTTTATTCGCAGCAACCACCTTTGCCTGGCTTAATTGCTATAACTTATTGTTTTTATTTAACTTGAGATTCCATTGGTAAATCCAGTTGGCAATCGTCGCTCTAATATAATCGATTGCTTAGTTGGATATAAATATCTATAAAAACTACAGGAATTTAATTGATAATAAGTTTGTTTTACCTTTAAAGCTTGTGACGAACTAGAAAGGCTTACGCAAGGATTACGCTTGGAGGAACAGTTACGAACGTAGGCCAAATCCTTGGTATACCACGGCTGAGTTATCGTCCTGTTAGAGGGTTAGTCCATAGAAATGTCAATTTTTGTTGCCCGGATGCTGCGAGTGTTGTTGTTTTGTGCGAGTTGTTGCAAAGTGGCTTTTGCGTTTTTTAAGCCAATGCCAAAAATATATTTCTTGCTTTTATTTGGTTGGTATATGCTTGTTTTGTTTTTTTTTTTTTGTTATGTGAGTGTTGCCTAGTGCCTGGTGACAGGGTTCGGGCACCGGAATCTAGAGTGGGCAGCACTAGGTTTCTAATCAGTGCAGCTTCCGCTTGCCGGGCCGCCATTCGGCGCAGCGCGATATTTGTCAACAAACGGAACTATAAATATGCATGCAGCCTTTTTACAAAAAAACAACATGCAACGTAAATGGAATGGGAAACGGGGGGATATGGGAAATGGGGAATGGAGATTGGGGCTGCCAATCCTGCTGGGGCTGAGCGGGATGGCAGTGCTGGTGAACGGTGGCTGTAAACGAGCAGGCTTTGAAATTGCACTCAAGCGATTTGTCAGAGAGTGAGCCCAGGGTAAACTCGTCTGTCGAGCATTTCATTTCATTCCTACTTTTTTTCTGGCACTACATCAATTTTTCGGACTAAGGGAAAATAACAAAAATCAACTTAGAAAAAACAGTAGTAAATTGTGAAACTGCAATAGAAAAGTGAATTAAACACATTGAGCTAACTAGGCAGATACATCGACTGCACCAAATTTTGAAGTGGCAGCCCCTCGGAGTTGGAGTCCCTGATAGTAGCCTGATACAGACACACAGAGAGGATGTTGCGTCAACTTCAATTAAGAGCCCCCATTAAGGGCCTACAGCTGAAACGCTCCTTGACTTACAGTGAGTGAGAACCATTTCCAATGGCTTCTGTTCTGCCTGCGGACAGTGTACTATTTAATAGAAATAATATTTCATTCATATTCCAATGATGCTTAGATCCAAAGCAACTGCAGCCGTTTGCATTGGGTGAGGCTGTCAAAAAGGAGCCGCAAATCAAAATGCAAATGAAACCAGGACGCTACGTTTCCCAACTTATGGTTAATATAGCACCTTTCAAGATTCAGCACAGCAATAACTTACCATTGGGCTACTCCAACTTGCGCATGGAGCTGCCGATCTATGAGAACAAACACAATCTTAGACAATACACCGTTTGCCTCAATCCGCTGGAGCAGTTACAGGCAGATCAGGCCAAGCTGAACCGCGGCAACAATATGCCAATGGGCTACTCGGACATCGTCGCGGAACAGCCACCAAACAGTGTGGCTCTCGTGCCGCTGGAGCATTCGCCAGCTGATCAAAATATGAAAAACGGCGGCACCCCCAAGCCTCAACCACAGCAAAAGATGCCAGAGCAGCCGGTGCGCAAGATACCATACTATAATCCACTTCGGCGCCGCAGCAACGTTGATCCGGCACGTGTCCAGTATATTAAGGATAGGTTTAAGGAGCGCGACATGGAAGCTAACGACACAAACAAGTCTCAGGGCAAGAAGTATGTCTCACGCACAACGCTGCACTCGGGGCGTTTGGACAAGATTGATTAGATCGTTCTCCATGAAGCTTACCGATTTTTTCCAATTTTATTAACGGACAACGAGTCGCGTGTGAATAACAGCATTTGCATTGTGTTATAAGCATATTGGCTTTAAATATATATTTTGTTGCCCATTGGCCTTTTTAAATCTGCATAAACACCTCGTTCAATCACTTGACCACTGTCCTGCCTCGCTCCGGTCGTTGGGCAACGCACGCCCCTCAACGGTTGCAAATGCAGCAGCGACGACAGACTTTGCACCTCCAACGAATCCCTGAATGCACAACGAACCAAAATAAAAGGCGAAGGCATTAAAGCTCAACGACCATGGCTGAAACTAGCTGCGGGCCTCTTGGACGCATACAAAGATTTAACGAGGCGTTGCAGCCTTTTATGGCAGCTGACTGAAAACTGTAAAGTACGCTAACTTCAGCTGATCCCTCTTTCGACGTCAGATTGGTATATTCGGCCAAGCTGAGTTAGTTCCTAAACTTTTTATCGTGCATTTGAAATTTCAATTGAATTTTCCGTCTGTTTTCTTAAAATGTATTTCAATTATAACAAACTAGTTATTTTCAAATAAACGGAAATTAATTTAAACATATTATTAAAATGTTCAAGCGAGTAACAAATAAAAATTCAATCGACTATTAGTATGAATCTAAATCTACATATCTCAAATTATTTATTATGGATTTCAAGTTGTTAGTTATTTAGCTCCTGCTCTGCCAAATTCGGTGGGCCAATTTAAATCACATATTGCCCATACTTAGTATCATAAGCTATTTAAGAAAATATTATAAGTAATACTCACGGGATAGGCTGGCCTCGTGCGATGGCTTCTGTTTATTTTTGCTTGAAGCATTGTCCTTGCTGGACTCCTTTTATTCTCTGTTGCGTTGAGTCTGTTGTCGACTCCATTCAGCTGGTTCAACTAAGTGGTTCGCTTTCAGCTCCGTTTGATGTGCACAAGTAGCTGCAGCTTTCGGCTGGTTGCTTTTGACCTAGCTCGTAAAATAGCAATCCAGCTATGGATGGATATGGATATGGCAGCTGGAGTTGAAATCGGGGCGCATACAAATCACACTAAACCGAATACGTCAAGGCAGCAGTAGCTTAGCTGCAGCAACAGCAAGGAGATAGCTATGGCTTTCCCTTGAGTGCGCCCAACAGCAGCCGGCTCAATATCACAAAAAGTACCCACAAAAAATGACCTGGCACAGGGCATGGGGCCGAGATGAAGCTGGAGGTTAAGTTGGAGTTGGAGTTGGAGGCGGACACACAAGAAGTACGCCGGAGCAAAGCTAAAACATTAAAAAACAAACAGCAGCAGCAAGGGGAGAAAAAAAGAACTGCTGAACAAAAGCTGGCTGACTACAAAACCAAATCGGAACGGACGCGGTATCCACATCGGCACGCTTGACGCTTGAGAGTTTCGCTTGGCTGCCCTGCGGGGAACGGGCATGGCGGAGAAGTGGAAAGGAGGGCAGGGATCCTGGCCGTGGAGTGGTGGTTGGGATTGACTTTGACTCCGGCTATATGTATCCTGTTTGTGCAGAGATTTAGCTTTGAGCTATGGATATCGTCGGCGCTGCTTTGTGTGCTGCCATCGAAGCTCATCGATTCAGTCGTCGCCAAGCCGAGAATCAAGGCGTGGGGCATTGGAGCATTGCAGCATTGCACCATTGGAGCATTGAGGCATTGAGGCATTGGCATTCGGTTCGGCACGGGGGGTGGGCCCCGTTTCGAGTGTCGGTGTTGTGCAGCAAGTTTACATGCTGTCAGTGCAGCTTTTTGTTGCCGTTTTTTAATTACATCCTCAACGAGGGGTGCATCAAGCATACGCCGTGTATGACGCGCCTTTGGCAAAAGAGCTGAAAAAAGACACAAAACAATGGCACAAAACGACAAAAACAAAAAACAAATGAAAATCAAAAGAAACCCAAATGGCTTCCATGACTACAAGATACCCAGCAAAAAAGTTAGCTTAACAAGGTATGAACGGCTTTAAAACGGATATAAAAGACAACAATATAAGGACCTTACGATTTTTAGCCGATATTGTGATGTTCTATAAAACTTTTTATCACTTAAACACCCTTTTCAAATAAAATATGGCATACATATATGTATGTATATATGTATTTGGTATTGTGCCCGAGTAAACGTGGCCGAAGCTTGTGCAAGTGCAATAGTTTGGCTTTGTTCTATGTGTGGCGACGGTGAAATACCGCGTCCTTGTTGTCCTCGACGTCGTTGTCGTCGTCGTCGTGACGTGAAACGTGCCTGGCATGGCGCGTCGTTTAGTTTATTGTAAAATTCCAATAAATGCAGTTTAAGCTGAAGCGTCTCGCCTGTGGAGGCGTTCAACGCAAACAGCAGGATAAAGGTGCCTCCCACTTTTCATCCCAGAGCCTGCGAGGCCAAAAGCTCGCTACGAAATGTAAGTGAATAAAAAATAAAATCGGAAAATTGGCCAAGCAACGCTGGTATTTGGTTTTGCTACAGTAAGATTTATGAAATCCAATGATTTTGCTATATGTAGCTTACCTAAGGCCCAAGCAAAAATATATATTAAATATAAAATAACTTAATCTTAAAGTGTAATTTGAATATGTTACATATGTGCATGTTTTGTTTTAAATAAATGGTTGGTTTAGATGGAACTAAGTATTTAACTGGGAATTCGTAACTGATTAGGATAATTATTTAGCTACCCCCGTAAGAAATTGTTATTAGTTCAAATTTAGCATTTTTTTAATACTTTGTTACTATAAAGATAACCAGGCAGCAGGATTCGAAGTCTGCAGCACATTCAGAAGCTCCAACTGGCTGCAACCAAAGGAGCATATATACATACATATGTATATGTTGTGTATAGAAGGCGACAAGCCCACTTGACCATGCCAAACAGATTGGCGATTGGCATCCAGGCACTCAGCTCAATTGGGCAAGGGATTGTGACTGCGATGTGTGCCATGGCGCGGCCAAGGACATTATCGTCACCGTCATCATCGTAGACAATGGCGAGGGCGAGTCGAGCTGACAAAGGGGCTGGCGGGGCGGTTAACGGTAACGATGCGGCGCAGGGCAGTTGCTGCTGTCGCTCGAGCGGCATCCTTTGCATCCTCTGCCGCTGCCGCTGCCGCTTCCACTGCCGCTTCCACTGGCACTGCCATTGGTACTTTGGGGATTTTGTGCAGATTTACATGCAAGCAATCAAGATATGCCGGGCTTTCAAGTGGCGCTGCGCTGGGACTTGAATCTGTGCCTCGACCTCAACTCGAAGCTGACGCCCCCGCACCTGACCAACCTGGCATCGAACGGTGAACTGTGAACTGTGAATGTGGATGTGAATTCGACGTGGGCTGGCGTCCTGTGGCCCGTACTTGTGCCAATACGTCGTGTGCGCTTCAGCAGCAAAGGACTCGCACACACTCCTGCTTGGGGCAGGTGCCGGGCATGCTTGCACGTTTGTTTGCTTTTCAAGTCTTTTCACTTTTGATTTGCCATCGGTTTCATTCAAGATATCTAAATTTAAACACATACAGGGTATTTGATGTCCTGGCGCATGTCTCTCGTTATTTTTATTCCTTCTATTTTTATGGCGTGCTTCTGGGCTCTCTCTTGTTATTTGCAATGTTTGTTAAATAAATATCTACACATGTTTCCACCCCACTCTCCCAGATCATGCCTCCTGCCCCCTATTCCTGTCGATGTTGTCAGTCTTGTGTGTGTGTGTGTGTGTGTGCTTGCTACTTTGGTTTGATATTATTGGTTTAATTCAATTGCTACTTATGTATGTTAAATGTTTTTCCTTTGTCTCGGCAATTTGGGATTACTTTTTGCTTGTTTCTCCTGCTCCTTTTCCCCTGCCTGCTCCTGTCCCGCTGTTTTTTGTTTTTTTTTGTCGTTTTGCACATGTTAGCCTTGTGAATGTTTAAGGCGCGTTAATTATTTAATGGCCGTCACCCGGTGGCTAACACTCGGTGTTAAATGCAAATTGGCATTGTCGCCGGACTAAAGCAACGTCAGGCAAGGACAATAACAAGTTATCAGCGACAACACACACACAGTTAACCCATGTGACATATACAATACGCGCAACAGGATAACACCGCGACAGTTAAAAAAAAAAAAAAAAAAAAAAAAAGTAACACATGAACAAAAACAACAACAGCCACTGACTGTCCGACAGGTCGTGTCCCAAAGTAACCCTTTCGGCAAACAGCCCCCAACATGCCCAGCCCAACAAACTATGCCACAGACTCGCAGACCGCCCCACACACAAAATCGTAGCCGCTTTATCAGTGCTCCGGGGTTGCATCTCATTGCGGCCAAGCGCATGAGCCTTCGTGGGTTGGGGCTGTGGTTGCTTGGTCCTTGGTCCTTGGCACAGCCAGGCCGTGCGCATGTCCACAGATCATTCAACTAAGGGAAACTCTCAGCCCGCTCACAACTAGTTTTGAAAACCCTTTTGTAGCATTCATTAAAAATCAAAACACCTCATTGTGGTTTAAATAAAGTTAATAAACCTAACCATATTTCTATTTAATTCACAGGATTTACTTTTGGTCTGATTTAATTAAAAGTGTTCTTGGTGTACATCAATCTAATATCTAAAATGTAGTAAATAAATTAAAATTTTGCAGTACATTTAAACTAACTGCGAGATAATTTTTTTAGAGTGTTAGATTACTTTAAGCACTTACTTGATTTGTGGCAAAGCTGTGGCTATCCATATATAAATAGAATATATTTTCAATGGATGCTGAATGTTGCTCAGCATATCGTGACTATTAAAAGTATTCCTACACTTTGCAGGGTATTTAGTTTTCACAGTTCGGACCAAAATGAAACTGCAGCAACTCGGATAGTCAAGCGGGAGATTTGAAGATTTGCTGCCATTGTTGCTACCCCAACACGGCAGACAGATCCGAGCTGGCCACTGGTCACAGGTTCCCTGTGTGTGTGTGTGTGTGTGTGTGTGTATGCGTGTGTAATATTTTTACGAGTTTGCTGCGCGCATTATCATTAATTAAAGGGATTAGGGAGCGGAGAGGCTAAACATCAAAACCACAAAACCGCTTTAGGGCAAACACTTCCTCCAACAAAAAGAAGAAAAGTGAAAATGTGTTCCTGGTATTTTAATTGAGTTGTACGCGCGCCGTGCACGATAAGAAAGACGTACTCTAGACGTCGACGTCGACGTGGACGTAGACGTAGACGTTAACGTGGACGTGGACGTGTGCGTGATTTAAGGCAAATCCCAAAAATTGTGATAATCGACTTTGATGCCGACTGACGCCGCCGACGTGCAGCATGTAACATGCTGCATGCAGCATGCAGCTCAGAATGTCCAAGCTGTCGCCCAACAGCAGCTTGGGAGAGACAGAGAAAGAGAGTGATAGAGAGATAGCGACACGGTCAAACAAAAGGCCAGCTCGACGGTAGATAACTGGACAGATAGCTTGGCCCAAATATCCTGTTGAGTTTCTAGGCAGTCGCCACAGTCAAGGTTGAGATTCGGAGACACTTCATGTGGCAGCCGCCTCGTCGCTGCGTTTATTACACAATGTCAGCAGCGACTGCGACGACACTTGGGTGCAAACGAGCCGATTATTGCCGCCTGATAATGCTCTAATTGCCCTGCAGCGACAACCAGTCGGCAACCGGGGCTCCTACTGTTTGGGCCCGGCCGGGCCGAGCCGAGCCGAGCCATTGGGCACTCGCAAACGGGGTCAGGATTTTTGCTATAAACAAAAAGACCCGAAACAAAAAGAAAGTACGAAAAAGGAGCCAAGCTAAAGCCTGCTCGCTGCACTTCGTCCTGTCAGCTATTTGTCCTTTGGCTAGACGACATGCTGCGTCTTCTGTCGTCCTGCGACTCCTATCTACTGTCCTACGTCAAGCATGGTAGGTGTTTTATTTGCCTTTGCCGTCTAAGTTCTTGTTGCTGTTGTTAATGTAGATGTAGATGTCACGAGAGTGGGAGAGAGCACTTCATTAGTGTCGTGCGTCTGCACATGGTTAGATAATTGGTGCCTGCACCTATCTGTGCCTCTACCGAGTCGAGTCCTTCTATCACTAACCGCAGTTGGTCACTTTCTTGGAATCGGTTCGGCTTTTCTTATGTCGCAACAACTGCAATCCAATTGATTTCACATTTTTACTTTGTCAATTTTTGGAATCCAGTTGCAATCCTAGAATTACAAATTGTTTACACGTATACGTATATGTATATATAAAAAGAAATTCGAATATATTCAAAGTCCTTTACACATACACTTGAAGATTTACTGCAGTATAATTAGGCCTCTCACCTATACTACTATGTATTACAATTAAACCAAAAAAAACTTTTTGCTAAGAATACAAATCTGATACATTTAACTATATGTAAGAATAAAATATAATTTTTCCACACTTTATATTCTTTTAATTCTCCTTAGTTAGACTAAATATTTTTATATAATCTTGATCTATGCTGTGTTGAAGTTAACTTCAATGAATAGAATAAGCAAATATAAAATATTCTATTGTATTTCTTATCAGTTTATAATAGTTTTGGTTCAGGTGTAGAATGCGTGACCTCAAACGAGTCACTTTTAGGGCAGTTAGCTTTCTCATAACCTAAATAGGATTCACAGCAAGTTTCTAGCTCCAGTTAAGTTCGTCCAATAAAAAGCAATTCGCACAGAGGGGAAAATTGAAAATGCCCAAAACAGCCGCAATGGGAGTGGACCTGATACTCGTTTATATACTCGGCTGCTTAGCTTACCCGGGCTGGGAGGGAGCTGGGTTTAAATGTCCAACAAGATTTGATTTTTATCGCAAGTATATTTGAATTTTATTGCGTACGAAATTTTCGATACAATCAGTGGCCATAAAAAGCGACTGGAGCCGTGTCCACGTCGCCTGCCAAATGGCCGGGCCCCGAGTAAGCCGGCTGGGCCAATTGGCAAGCAGCGGGCGAGGCGAAATTGCGAATGGACAACGGGGACTTTTTGGCCATCGTTGGCAGTCGATAAGGCGGCGACGTGGACATTTCTTGGCCACGTTGGCGTCATTTTCCACGCAATAAAATAAACATTCAAAACGAAATCAAACTAAACGCTGCATGTTGATACCGCACGCTCAGCTGCTGTGTGTCTCACTGTCGAGCTTGAACCAGCCCAAAAGCCCAACGGCCCAACGGCAGAACGGCCCAAAGTAACTGACTTGACCCCTGCTGCTCTTTCGGCCCCATCCATCAATGTAACACATTTAATTTTATGCTCATTTTTATTTCATTTTGCATTTTGTTTTGCCCATCGCTGGTCAGCATCAGAGGCCGCAAAGCCCTCACCGAATCTGGGTCCAAGTCCAAGTCCAAATCCTTTTCCAACTAATAGTTTGGGTAAACAAGATTCGCTGAACCGAACGGTTTGAATTGAAGGGGTTGCCGGGCGCTCGCTGGTCGCAGGACATGCTTCGTTAGGCTTGCGAGCCTGATTTAATAAGTTGGGCGACTCAATCGTCTTTTGGTTTCTATTATCTGCCTTCGGTTCGGGGGCCAGGGCACATCAAATGCGTTTTTATTGGGACTTAAATGCAATGTGACAACTTGAATGGCCACCCACGCTGCGGCTAAGGGCCCTAAAGTGCCCTGGCCACAATGGGTCTGGGTCTGGGTCTGGCTCTAGGTCTGGGCCTGCGTCTTGGTCAGGCACTTAGTTGGGGTCTTAAGTTGGTGTCGGACTGGGTGAATGATAATCGTAAAGCGGCTGAAAGAGCGTTAGACAATAAGAAAGCAGGAACAGGAAACGACAATGGCGTAAGGTCCTTATGCTCTCGCTCTCTCTCTTTCTCTCTCTCTCTCTCTCTCTTTCTTTCTCTCTCTTTCTCGCTTTTTCTCTCCGTGTGTGGTGACATCATTGCCCATTATGATTTGGGCTGCGGAGCACAACAATTACCGCTGGCCAAGTAGGGCCCCAGACAATAGACTGCTATAGTTGTCTTCTCCTTTTGGCCACAGCTCGTGATGGGTTCATTTTGCCAGCAGGAGCAGCAGCTACTGTATCCTGCTCTTCCATGAATCTGTGAGTTATAGGCTCATTCAGCTGCAGCAGAATCTGCTCGGGCAGCACATTTGATTTATATTGCGGATGCGCCTGGGACTTTGCAGCCGCCGTCGACTCTTGGCGCTCGTCTCTTAATTCATAATTGCATTCCTTTTTTCTTTTTTGTGTTTTGGCAGCCTTCAAACCTTCAAACTCAACCCAGCTGCCAATTCAATTGTACATCATGGAACATCTTCTCAGAGGGCCCCCAACCTCCAACCTTCATCCCGCTCCCACTCCCCCTTGCCAATAAACTGGCTGACTCAAGGGGTTGGTTGGCCATGCCAATTTCAAATTGGTCTGCGGTCCGTGACGTTGCCAAATCTGTTATTAAATCTCAAAGAGCGATTTTTATGTGTGCGCTCATAAAAACTGAAGGCAAATCAAAGAATCAAAGCGATAAAAACGGTTAAACGCACTACCCCGACTCCATTAAAATCGTATCATACACTCGCCCTCGTTCACACACACACACACACACACACACACACTCTCAAACACATGCTCGTATATAGCCAAGGAAATCGTCATTAGACATGCCAAATTTATGATTCTTGTTTTGATTTTCCTTCTTTTTTTTAACCCACACCACCCACCTACCCCCCGCTCCCTGCCCGTTTAGTGCGCCCATTTTTCGGTAACCCTTTTCCCAGCTGCTGCTGCTGCACACTCACAAACTCATAAATTGTATAAATTGTTGGGCTATTATTTCTCGTTGCTGTCAGCGCAATATTGCGGAGAGGCAAGTGTCACAGGCGGTGGCGAATTCGGGAGCGAGCGAGTGCGAGCGAGAAGGGGCGAGGCCGTGCAATACATAGAACTACTATATATATGCACGGCCATATAGCTATACATACATATGTGCCTGGTCAGACATGTATTACAAATCGTTTGTCATCTTTTTATTATGTTTTTTTTTTTGGGAATTTCTCTCCTTTTTTTTTGGCAATTGACTTTGCAGCCTTGACTTACGCCAAATGACATAATTAAGCCGCTGGTCAGGTAGTCGACGTCGGTTTTAGGGTTAGGTTTAGGGTTAGCATTTCGGTTAGGGTTATACCCTAACCCTAGCCCTAACCCTGTCATGTGTCATAAAAAATAATTCGCGCGAATTCGTGGACAAATCCTTTTTTTCTCCTCACATTTTTGTGCACATTTAATTGCAGTTGTTTATTTTTTCGACGAATTTTCCCCGTTTTTCTTTTATTACATATATTTTTCGGCAATCGTTTTGTTAATGTTTAGTGGGCTGTTTGCACGGTTAGAAAGTCAATTGGTTTATGATGCAACCCCCTGGAGCCTGATGAGAGCTGTGAAAAATAACTCATATTGCCTCGTTTAACTGTGACTTAAAGGTGGGAGATGTGCAAGTTCATATGTAAATATATAATCCCTGCAAGTATTTAATCAAATTTGCTGCAGTTGCTCTGATGCCGTATTCCAGTTAAGCATTCAAGTACTCGGAATAAAGCAAACCCGATTAACAGGATGCAAAGCAGAGCCCCACACAAAAGCTCCACTCCAAAATACAGCCACGCAATGAAAGAGCTGCATTTCAATGTGTTCGATTTGCTTCAAGTTTCTGGTTAACACAGCGCACAACAATTACATTATAGCCGAAGGCGAAGACACTGCGCAGTGTTCGAAAGGGCAACGAAAAACCGGCCACAACTTCCCGGTAATTACATAGACACCAGCCCAAGGGCACTTTATGGCCTGGTCGGACGAGTCCTGAGGTTTTGCGGGTTGCATAGAGTTGAATCATCTTCTGGGTAGAAGCTACCTGGCATTGTTTGGGCCTCGCTGCCATTGCGTCAGGCCGCAGGCAACTTTATGCAATGGTCTCTGAAGTCAAGGACATGGCCAGGACGCGGCGAACATATCGGCGATTCGCCGACGCGCTGACTACCTGACACGCTTCAAACACGCGGCTAAACTCTTTGCTTTCCTTTTTGTCGAATACTCCTTTGGCATATGCTCACTCCTTCCGTCGTTCCTTGGAGTTTTCTGTGCAAATATAAAAAGCAGATTCGAGTGAAAGGATAACTGCGTTTTTTTTTCGCATTATTCGCATTTCTCGCATTTGGCTGGCCAATAGAAGCGAATTGTCCGAAACTGCAATTGAAATGCAGCCGAAGGCAAGCACTCAATTCTCAGTCATTTAACCTTTTATTTAGCCGTTTATTTAGCCTTTTATTTGGCCGTTTCTTTTTATTTTTATTTTTATATTTATTTTTATGACTGCAGCCAACTGGACTGCGCCATGTTCATGTTCGAGAATATTTTGCAGCGTTCAAACTCTCCAACAATTATAGTTCAATATATTGGCCCAATCACCTTAAAAGAGAAAATCGAAAATGATTCTTTTGATGGTTCAATTTACGTAGTTCCACATTCGACGTGCTTAAATGGTAAAATAGAAAATTCTTCAGCAACGTGTGCGTGTGAGAGAGAGAGAGAGAGAGGGAGAGATTAAAGAGAGACAATAAAAGAAAAAAAACGAAAAGTTCACTTTAATACTTATGTGCAACTCAGTTTTTAGTTTATATTTTCATTTTCCCACCTTGAATGGGATTTGATGAGCTTTGAGTGCGCTTAACTACTTGAAAGTTTATGTGATTACATTATAAGTTCATGTGTACTATTCCTGCAAATATTCTATGTCGAAGGCTATTTAAACGCTGTCTAATCAAAAAAGTCGAATGAAAAAATGATATATAATTCGCCTATTCACACAACATAATTAAATTTTAAATTCACCGAAGAAAGGACGAATTTCATAAGTTGTTCCTATGTATTTTGTTTGTGAGGGGCGGACGCTGGGCTCCAGACAAATGGTGGCTCATTGATTAGCCGGCCTGGTAGTCAACATGGCGCTGGGCCTGCGGACTGGGCTTTTATGTGTGGGTGGTGCTTTCAGGGGGGTTGACTTCTGATTGTCAGATTGCTGAATTACCCTGTCAAGAGCTGGCCATTGACTGATTCCAGCAATTTGTTTCGTTGTTCGTTGGCTGATAGGGTACATGCTCTTCACCGCCATATATGTGACCTCTAATTATGTGTAAACCAGATTATGGCCTATAATTATTGAAAATTGAATTGTTCGAAAACCTTGCGCTGATCGCTAGGAACATAATTGTAGAAGTGTATTATGTAGTCGGCATTATTAAATTACATTCCATTTGTTGTTTTTTTTCTGTTTTTTTTTTTGTTTTTGGTTTTTTAATAAAAGCCAGCAATTCTCGCATTGCACATGCCGCTCCCCGCCCTTAAGCTCGGCGCTTATTGTCAAATTTTGTTGTGGTTGTTGTTGGTTTTTTTCTAAAAATTTTGAACAGACGCGCTTGACGGAAGTGGCTATTTTGGCGTATTGAATATATTTTTGTTTGTCCGCTTGTGTTTAAAATGTATTCAGCTCTTGGAGTGAGTCGGGGCAGACCCAAAACTGATCTAGCACAACAATTGTGAAGCTGTTCTACAGCTGTAGAATGGTGGCCAGGTTGATGACTACCCATTTACCACTTGGTACACACACACACACACACAGACGACCACAGACCATAGCCACACGGTGGTCAATTAAGCCGTTAATATGCGACTGACGAACCGGTTATGACGGCCAATAGCAGACTCCAAAACTGAGTCCGGGCTGCCTGCGGCTGCGAAAGCCGAGTATGGCCGAGTACCCTGTGGCTATTTGTTTTTTTTAGCCCCAAAGGCGACCCCCCAGCGGGGTGTGGATCGGATTAGGTCTGCGACTTGATGCGAGCAGTTTATTGAAACATTTTTCATCATTTCTTAGCCGTGGTCCGTGGACAGGACAATGGTCGTGGCCAGGTTTTGATAACGTTTCGTTTGAGTTTTGTTAGATACTTTTTGTTTGTTTTGTGGAAACAATTCTGGTTCATAAATCATGGCACTTGCTGCGGTCGTCGCCAGCTCGTCTGGGGAAAACTGAGAAAAAAGTGAAATCAAAACTATTATTGGTGATTTGTTCCTTCCATGGACATTTTTACCCCTGCCCAATGCCGTGCTTGATTTATGCGCTTTTGTGTGGTTTGTTGAGGTCGCAGGTCGTTGCGACGTCTCGCAATGACAAATAAAAACATCAAATCATTCATAACACTTGTTTGGCTGGCATTGATTGAGCCAACACCCCATGATTTTGACCAGAAAACCAGAAACCAGAACACAGCCGTAATCGCTTTCAAAGAAAATATACCTGGCCACGTTGAACGTAGAGAACGTCCATTTCCCTTGCATTGTTCCCAGCCCCGCTCGCCGTTCTGGACAAGTTCCCAACCTGTTCGACAGCTTCACTTTCATTCACAAAAAATCTCCTTGGTGCCCAACTATTTATTGTTTGTGTATAAATTGGTTTATGAAAACATTACCAGGCTGATATGGCAGGCAGGAGTTCTGTTGAATTTCTTTTTATGCCCCACGCTTATTGTTAGTTGAGATTGATTAATGCTCCCGTCCTCCGATGTCTTCCTTCTGCTCTTTATACTTACTACTAAATACTCATAGTTGACTCTTTTGATCAGCCCTGGGCGACTCCCTAGCATCGGGTTTGTTTGTTTGTTTATTTGTGTGGCTTGTTTGGCTGCACACTTTTCCCTTCCTAAAGATTCGATTGTGTGGAAGGTGGTATTCGTCGGATTGTGTTGTCATTTCACGTCGATTCCACGGTGGGTATTTAATAAACCCATCAATGGGTCAATTAGTTGGCTGCACGGATTAAGATAAACAGATTAAACTATTTATATGTTCTGGACTGTAGCAGAATTTAAAAGGCTCGAGTCTAGTAAAAGAATTTAAATACTATTGCTTGTGTATTCGCCTGAAGAAGCCCATCGAAAATCTTTTTTAAAACATTCTTAATGCTTGGCAGTCGTTTGGCAGACAAATCAGTTGTGTATAAATGTGCTTAAACATTAGGTTAAAGAAGTTATTAAAATAGTTCGAATATATTTCCGATAATTTTAGTAATAATAATAAAATATCTTCTACAACATTATATTATTGTAATTATAAATCTGATTTAATTATGCTTTACAATAGAAGCTTTTAGTTTTTTATATTTCTTTATTTGTTTCCTTTACTCAATCTGTCGAAGAGACTGCACAAAAAAATAAATTAATTATGATATTTTGATTCGAAGTGACCTTCAGCCGCTACGCTTTTAACCTCTGATTAACACCAAGCTTGACCCGTGTCCCACAGCGTTTACAGTTATCCAACCCTTGGTGTCCGTTTGCCCCGCTTGGGCTTAACCTCAGTTGGTCTCTGTTTTTTTATATGATATTTTTCATTTATAATATTTATTTCATTTTTTTCGCGCAAACTCGACTTTAGGGCAATTAAAATTTCACGCTTTAGAAACAGACTGTCGCGCATGTGTGTGTGTCGCTTTGTGCCCCTGCCAATCAACAAATTTATGTGCAAATTATCGCGGCAGCTATGACAACCTCAGGTGGTGTTCGAGGTGGTTGGTCGCCAGTTTCTATTTTTTTTTATTTTTGTAATTGTGGCCTGTCGTTGTTGTTGTTGTTGTTGCCGCTTGTTGTTGCACTTGTTTAAACGCATTCACCACGCCTGGGATATGCGAACAACAATATAAATGATAGCGAGTCGGTGACAGGGTTGCCATCGAGGGTTGTCTCAGCATTCGCATACGCTGAGCTCTCTCACTCCCAAACTCCACCGCCCTCAGCATACTCCCTCGTCACAGGCGGCGTCGGCGGCGGGGAGCTCGGTGATAACGCGAAATAATTGCGTGACAACCATGTTGCGATAATTTTCAATTAAACGGCATTTTCTTTTTTCCTTGTTGCCGAAATAAAACGCACACACACCAAGGACATAGAAGAATGGAAGGCAACTGCGAAATGAGCCAAGCGGGGAGAAAGAGCCAGCGTGAAATTCCATATTAAAATCAACTTATTTTCTACTTTCATTTATTCATGCTCAGTTTCTGTTCATCTTGTTGTTGTTGTCGCTACCATCCACACACACATACGCAATGATAAAAAGCAATAGTAACAATTTGCTCTTGTTTCGTGTTTCAACTCGACGCTGATGCTGACGCCGACGCCGACGCCGACGGCGACGGCAACGTTGACGTTGACGTCGATGTCGACGCCGCTGCTGTTGCTGCCGCCAGAAAAGTGTCACACTTGTGCGTCATTAACGCCGCCAGCCGGTCACAGCTGGTGGGTGGGTGGTTGGGAGGTTGGGCGGTTGGGCGGTTGGGCGGTTGGGCGGTTGGCTCGTTTGACGCTCCTTTGGGGGTGGCCACGGCCACGGCGGCCATGTGGTTGCCGGCTTTTTTGGGGGTTGCTGCTGTGGTTGGCGGCGACATTGCCAACCATTTTTCTGCGGCCAAATGACAACAACAACACCAACAGCAGCAGCAACAGCGGCAACAAAAAAAAGCACAGCCTATGTTAATTTGATTTGCGCGCTTTGCAATTTAACAATAATATTGTCATCAGACCAAAGGTTGGAGAAACTTGCTCAGGGTTGGGCTCGACACCGTTGCCAATGTCCGTTTAATTGTCTCGCAACAAGCCACGTGCTCCGCGCCTTAGCCAAATAAACGAACTGGCCAAGAGCTTGTCGCCATCTTCAAGCCAAATCGCCTATAAGACCACTACAAATAAGCTACTTCAGTTAAAGACTATTCTTCTTCTTTTTAAATCAAACATGTCTTAATTATTTAAGTTAGACTTCTATATAGTACTTATAAAAGCCTCCATTTAAAGTATTCTTTTCTGTGGCTCATTTTAATAATAGCAAAATAAATTCATCGAGTGGCATCTGTATCGGAATTTGGCGCGCAGTCTGGTCAATTGGCCAACTGACCAACTGGCCAAGTGGCAAAGAGACGAGCTGACGACGGATTAACCAGGACTGTCAGTTTGGCGACGGCAACAATCACATCCGGCAAATAACAAACGGCTCGAAATCCGATGAAATCCGACAGGCAAAGTCCGATTTTTGGCTAATGTTCAGCGTGCAAGGATACTTTGTGTGCCAAAGGACAAGTGATAAGTGCAAATCACAAACGAGAAGCCGGCAAAAGAAAGTCAATTTTGAAAATGTAATTTACTTTGCACTCGCAACTGAGACTGAGACGCCAGTGATTGACCGGGCTGCGACTAAGCAGGATAATGCCTACGGACGAGGACACGAATCTGTTAACATAACGCAATTTGTTTAAGGCCGCCTTGATGACGGTTTCCACACTTTCCATTCATGTACATTTCTTAACGTTGAACAACCACATTGCCATAATACCAACCGGACATGGAAACGACGAAAAAGGCGGCGGTCCAAACTGGTTTGTGTCTTGGCTGGCAACAGTTTTCCTAAACGTCAGTCGGCGCGGCAGTCGCGACGCCTGCTACCATTTATCAAATTCAAATTAACGCTGCCACTGCATTCGCAATTGTTCGGCAATAAGTCCTGTCATTAACAATGAGTCCTGACAAGTGAGTAGCAGCAGCAACAACGGCCAAGTGCCACCCCTTTGCGCCTCATTGAGTGACATATGCGTTGTGAATTACGATTAAATATTCTACGCTGTTCACTGTTCAGTGTTCGCTGCTCGAATCCTCGCATTCTCGCATCCTGCAGCGGCGGCTGGTCGACCTGGCCAAGCTGGGGCCGGGCTGCCTTTTTAATGAATGCAACGTGGTTTTGTTCGCATTTTTGTCGACTCTCGAGCACCCACTGTCCGTCATTCAGTTCATTCATTCATTCATGCTTTTTGGTGTGTGTGTGTGTTTGTGTTGTTTTTTTTTTTTTAATATTTGCGGTTGTCGATGGTCTCCGTTGTTAAGCATCCGCCTGCAACCCCAGACCCCAGACCAGCCATCCGATCCGACCATCAACATCAACTTAAGTTCAATTAAAATCCACATCAAACAATAAGCGGGCACGTAGCTGAGCCATCAACTACTTCAAAATTGGCACAACAATAACAACAATGCGTCGCGCTCGTATTCATACCCATACTCATATTCAAACTTCCATTCTTATGCGTATTCATGCAGCATTTGGGCAAGTGCTGGGTGGACGGGATGCGGTCGCGGCTTTTGTGGGTGGTTGTTGCCACTGCTCCGCCCGTGTCTGAGCTTAAATCTCGCCCAAAAAGAAAGCGCACACGTGTCCACCGGGCGACAAACTTGTTGCCCTTCTGCACCGCTTCACACACCCCACACACACGTGGGTTTAGTTAAGTTGAAATCGATGTCCTTGTCTTCTTTTCGTCAAACCATCCTTAAGCACGGATCACTGGATGCTGATTAGTCCGCGCCACTCATCTGTCCACGTGGTTACGACTTGACTCGACTCGACTCAGTTGAGCGTGAATCGCCCGATATGTGGCTTAGCTGGCCAAGACTAGCAGCAAATAAGTACACATACAACAACTTCTGAGTGCCTTTTTAACAAGCACATTTGTATTAGTTAAATTCAATATAGATATCTACAATAATTAATTATTATTTTTTTATTTTTCTATTTTTATTTCCATAAAAAGCAATTTATAAAATTTTTTTTTGAAAAACAAGAAGTCCAAATCTTATAGGATTTTCTTCAGCTTTATAATACATACATTTCAGAAAGGTATCGCCTGATTACCTGGGTAATTTTGAAGGGTCTCAGAAGCAATTTTAAAAGTGGTGAGCTGCTGCACTAATATTACTTTTCAGGCAACTGTATATACTAATGATGTACATATATACTAATAATTGTTAAGCTCTGTCAGCATATTCATGTTCTAAGATCATCTTTATTAATTAAAAATATGACAATAAATTCTGGAAAAATCCTACTATAAATAAAACCAAAATTGTATTTAAAATTAGTATAGTATTAGTAAGAAGTTGTTTCAGTAGCTATAAATAAGCTTACCAAACTGAATAATTGATTACATGTGTAGCTAAGCTTATACATACATTAACACTTCTGTACAATTTAGCCTTTAACTGAAATTAAAACTAAAACCGTTCAGGAATAAAATAAAAACTTAAAATTCATATGAAAAGTTATACAAAAAGGCTTGCAAGGGTATCAATGTACTTTGGCCATGGTTAGGAGGCAGCCGGAATACAATGGCAGCGACCTTTTGGGGTCGGGAGTCAACTGCGGGCGGCGGGCCGGGGGGCCGGCGGGCTGGCGGGCTGAAAATGAGTGGGCTATGCGGGGAATGCCTGTAAGCCAATTAATGCGTCAACTTATTAGTTTGTGCCCAGCACACGCCCAAGGGCGGAGTCCAGTCCAAGCCAAGGCCAAGGCAGCAGCAGAGTCGGAAGTGAACGTGAACTCAGACGTCGATTCGGACGCAGCTGTGCCCGATGCCATTCCGCGTGCTTTGTCAGTGGGCGCAAAAATTGAAAAGCCCATCGGGCTTGGAGGCTGCATGGGGGAGGCAGCTGTGCGTGTGTGTGTGTGTGCGTGTGTAAAAGAGGAAATGGATGTCGGGCGGGGGTGTGGAATGCGAGCGGGCGGCAGTGGCTTCATTATTAAAATAAGGCCACAATGCCGGGGCAAGCCAAACTAACAACCACGAGAACATGCACAGAGATCACATCAAAGCAGGACTCGCGCCCGTGCCCGCGCCCAGCACAGGACCAGCTACCGAGAACGGTGGCTGCGTTTTGTGGCCAATGCGGCACCCTCAACAAAAATATATATAAAAAAACAAGTACGCGTGCATTGGCGGCGAGTGCTGCACTAGAAGATACCCATCGTTTCGAAAGAATATTTTTGTTTAATCACAATCGATATTTATGGATTTCAGACAAACGGCAATAAGTTTACAATTATTTAAATTTAATAATAAACAAGATCAAATTATGCTCTACCATTCAACCCATTCCCTGCTTAAATGTTACAGGGTACAATAAGCCCAAACGAAATCCGAAAAAAAGAACGGACCCAATGGGCAGGGGAATAGCAAATTCGACAGAACAGAAAAGGGCACAACTCGGCCAAACGGGGCCGACCAGGGAGCAGGGGACAGGGAGCAGCCGTTCGATTTCTCAGGATGCTGTTCTTGTGGGCCCACACAAGAGGACATCGAGGATATGGAGTGCAATTAATGTTAATGTTGAGATATTTATGATGCAACCCCCTTTTTTTTATGTGTTGGCCATCGAGGGGTGTGGGCCACCCTTTGGCTGAACGGCTGAACGGCTGAATATTTGCGTATGAGCTTGAAGCGTTATTTAAATAACCCCGAACGTGGCCAGGACTGTGGCTGTGGCCGTCATCCTTGGCGCGCACTCAGCTCGCGAGTCCTGAGTCCACCCTCGATTGACGTTGACGGCGTTGGCATCGCCGCAAAACAACATTTCAATTTCTGTCAAATAGTTTCGTATTGTCGACGCAAGGTTCGCAACTGCGCTTCGAGGATTTGTCAAATCAAAAACTTATGTTACAGCTGGATTAAAATTATACATGTCACTGGGTTCTGGCAGCAGCTGAGCCTGAGTGTTTGTCAGTGCCGCGCTCGCTGTTATCCTGCCACTGTTGCCAATGCTGTTGCCGTTGCTGTTGCTGCCACGCACGGCATCCTTGTCGCCGTTGTTGTTGTTGTGCTGATTTAACGCATCAGCGCGCCAAATAAAACTTTCAAATGAACAGTTAAATGCGCGCTAATAGGGGTTCAGATTTCAGCAACTTTAGCCTGGGCCAGGCCAGCCACGAGAACCATGATGTCCTGTCCCCTTTACCGCCTGCCGTCGAGCGTCCTTTGTGGAAGTTTTGTAACCAACCCGGCCGAACCCGGGCTCGCTGCCTACTCCTTGCCTACACATTGTCCTGCCACGGATTGATTGTGACATTAAGTAGGATTTATTTATTTATTTACTCCTTTACTCGCTGCCTTTTTTTTTGTGTTACTTTTTAATTTGAACACAAGATGCAAATGATGTTTTGCGTTTGTTACACTTTCGTCAGGCTCCGGATCGGAGCGGATCAGCTTGGATCAGTTCGCGGAGCGGTTCGTTTCGGCTCGGCTAGCGGTAAACCTGTGCGGGTTGTTTGCCGCCGTTCGTTTGATTTGCGCATTAAAAGCATTTCAGTCGGACTCCTTTATTATTTGCTGTGTTTTAAGATTTTACACAAACATCAAATATGCAGATACGTTAATGTGGCCGGCACTATTTCAACTTCAATTTCCATTTCAATTTCAATCAACACCCGGCTTTACGTTTGCCATATCTGCACTGCACCATAAAATAAATTGTACAACAAATAATCGAGCATATCGATTATGGGGTGCTCTGTCGCAAGCTTAGCAAAATCTATTAAATATTTATTCCAACGCGACAACTCGGGATATGTGTATTTTTATGAAAAATAAAATGAAATTTACGTATTTATTTAATAACATGATGACACGACATGCAGCGTAAAACTAAACCAGCTTTGCATTTTAATTCAAAAGCTTTTCTAACAAGCCACTTAACGTATTTTGAAATTTAGGCAGAGCATTTGCAATGGATTTTGTAAAGGTGTCGATAAAGTATTTCGTAGGCAAATAGTTAAAATTTATTTAAAATATTTTGCAATCCAATGGGAATTTCCAACTGAATTTTGTACAGTTTTCTAAAAGTACCTTATAATAAAATGAGTTAAAGTTTACAATTTAAATTGTTATCGTTTTGAACAAGCATCAAGTGGATTTGTTTCGCTTAATCCACTGCCTTTGAAACTGATTTCGACAGCGAGAACTCGGCTCCAAAGCCGACAGGCTGCTGCAGTGGGCGTTCGCCAGGTACGCCTAAGCCCCAAATGAATGACACAAAGTAGCGCAGCGACCTGTGAAAAGCTGCCCAAAATCTGCAACACATATTCAGACCAAAATAAATGCTAAGCCAAAAAACAAAATGATACAAAAAGGATGTATACACACACATATACATACATATGTATGTACATGAATGCGATCGTAAATCTATACAGATTTCATACAAAATAACGGTGCACGGAAAATGGGAAAAGCCAGTTGCCTGTTACACTTTTTACTTTTTGCCGTTCATGGTTTAGTGATTCAATTATTTTTGTGAACAATTTAGATTTATTGAGTTTGCAGTTGACGTTTTTGTTGTTGTTGTTGTTGTCGTCGCCGATGCTGATGCAGAGATTTGCAACAACAAACTGCATAATCAATACTGAATACCGAAATGCGAACGTGTTGTGAAGTTTGCCATTTGACAGAAAAGTAAATAAAAATGCATTGCTCAACGGAGGCTCGTTGTCCCGTTGGCCCGTTAGACCACTGATCATGGGGCATGGGGCATGCAGCATGCGGCATGCGGCACGTGCATGGGGCTCGAGGAGGTAACGAGGTGCGAGTAAAGCCGCTAAAAGCTTAACGCTCGACAACAACATCAATGTCGACGCCAACGCCAACGCCAACGCCAACGTCGACGTCGACGCCGACGCCGACGCCGACATACGCTGGCGTGTCACGTGACGCATGCAATTCGCATCCGTTTCCGGTTAAGCACTGTACATAGCACGGCGGCTGAGATGGAGAGCGATGGGTCTGGGACTGGGACTGGGACTGGGACTGCGACTGCGATTGGGGTAGGGCAAAGCGCTTGCCTGCTCGGTTAAAAATCATATTGAAACCATAAAAATAAACTCGCGTGTCTGGTAAAATAAATAAATAGCGAAATAAAAGGCGGCCACACACACACACACACACACACACACACACACACAGACACGCATATCGAAATATTGCGAGTTTATTTCTGTCTATTTCTGTTTTGTTTTGATTTTTATTTAAGCTTTACACATTTTTGTTTTAAAATCCTTTCACTCAGCACGTGCTGCAAATGTGCATGTGTGTGTGTATGTGGGTGTGCATGTGTGCGCGCTTAAACACAAAATGCAATTTAGAATATTTGCAATTCCCTTTGGCAACAGCAAATCTGCCACCGGTTGCCCATTTCCGACAGAATTTCTCACGTGCATTTATATTCAGCCTCCAATCATATGAAATCGCAGAAATTGTTTTAAAAAATACACAAACTACATTGTCCAGCACATATATTTTTAAGGCAGCTCTGATAACAATCTGACTAACGTTGCTCTAATAGCATGCCGATTTAGCCAATGATTGGGTGCAAACGTATTTGGAAAAAGCCCTAAAAACTTGCAGTTTAAACGCAACATTTGCATATATAAAATTTTATTTCATATACATACATATGTTAAGTTTTTAATACCAAACAAAAAAAAACTATGTAACTATAAAATCATGCACTTATCAATCATCGATTTCCACGAATCAAAGACACATTTTGTTGTCAATTCAACATTCCTCCCCTTCAGGCATGGCCATGTCCTGTAAGCATCCAATAAACTCATTTTAATCTTTCACACTTCATTTTCGTCTGTCTACTTAACAGCAGCAACAATGGCAATGGCAAAAAAAAGTACCCCGTTATTGTCTTATTATCCATGCTCGTCGCTGCTCACTCCTAACCGATTTAACTGACCTTTTATTATTATATATATATTTTTTTTTATATCGTTCTGATTTCATTATACGCAGTGCTTAATTTTTCAGTACAACATCAACACCCTGTACGACAACTTGTGAACATGACAAAGCAATTGAGCAGGACCAACAACGGCTGCGGCCAAGCCTGAGCCTGAGCCCGATCCCGAGTCTAAGGACCAACGCTGAGGGTTGGCTCCCATAGCGAGCAACGGGGTGCGCGGGGCATTGATTATTAAATGTTTGAAGTGAAGCCAATGCCGAACCCTTTTTAGATTCATCGGGCCCGACGCCCGTCGCCCGGCGCCCGTCGCTTTTCTTTGACTCATAATTTGGACTGTGTGCGTCAAATTTATTGAAGTTAATATTTGTCGCAATGCCAGCGGAAACGGGTGAAGGGGCAACGGGGCAAAGGGGCGGACGCGCAAAAAATTGCAACAAGAGAATACAAAAAAAAATCCTGTTGCCAAAGAAAAAAATAAAGTGTAAATATATACTATATATATGTATGTACATATATATGTATATGTATGTGTATATGTATATGTATTACCGCAAAAAGGGTGGAAGGACTCTTTTTTTAGTTTGTGCCCGTTACTCCTTCCAGTTGGCTGGTGAATCTGCAGCGAGCATAAATCATGCAACATATTGCATTATCATTCAGCTAGGACAACGCGCCCAGATCCTGACGTGATTTGTCCTGCCTACTAATGGGCTCAGTTAACAGAGTGAGCAACGGAAACGGGAGCGGAGTTCAACTCGCTGGATCGCTGGGTGGGTGGAGGGGCGGTAAGTGCAAAAACGGTTAAATGAGAAGACGAACAGCAACAGTGAAAAAACAAAAGAAACATGTATAAAATGTTAAGGGAATGCAGGGAAAGCATCATTTTTGGGAAATGGCAAATGGTAAATGAAAATTGGGTTGGCAATTGATTTGTCGTTGGCTAAAGACAATGGGCATGTTGCTCAAGGTTGACGCAACCTTTCGGCGCATTTGCATAAAGGATTTTCGTAGAAGGCATGTCCGCAACATTGCGTCGTCGCAGCACATTTTACGATGTCCTTTGGCCGTTGCCATTCTTCGCTTTTATGATGCAATCCAAAACTAGAGCATATCTCATTTCTCATTTCACATTTCGCATTTCCCATTTTCCATTTTCCATTTCCTATTTCACCCGCTGCGGTGGTCGCTTTCGCCGGAACAGCGACACGGGCTAACTACAAGGATTCGGGTTAGGGCCACGCATAGGCAACAACTAGGCAACTTTTACGGTAACGGGGCATTATATAAAGTTGCGCATGCTTCGCTCTAAAGCAAGCGAGCGGGTTTTTATCGCCAGCTCGCTCTCTCTTTAGAGTTGGTCTCGCTTTAATGGTGTGGGCTGGCATTTGTTTAATGACAAATTTTCGGGTGAAATCTTTGAAAATGTACCTTCTCTTAACTCCTCGCGCAGCCTTTGTCCATTGTCTGTGGGCCTTTCACTTGCCGATTGTCCCTTAGCCCTGGCCCTGGTTCATCCAGAGCCTCAATGTCCTGTCTATGCAAATATGCAGACGCTGCGCCATTGTTTGGCCAGTTCGAAAATGTAAATATTGGTTATTAGGCCAGGCCTCTTGTTCTGGACCTTGCTCATAGCCCATTCCCGTTCCCATTCCCAATCACAATCTCAATCCCATTTGCAGTCGCAGTCGCGGCCTCGATGTCCTTTTGTCGCAATGTTATACAAATATGCGTCAATCGGTTGAGCCCAGGCTCGGGTTCGCAATTGACAAATCGCAAAAACCCCGCAGCGGTTGCCTTTTCCTTTAATTGTTGGCCTACGCGGCTTTTATGTGGCATCGTAAAACTTTTGTGGCTAGCTGGCACTTTTTCAAGGGAACGCTTCCTTCGGCCTTAACTATTTGGTTCACAGAAATCTGGTTATCAATTCGACTGGTCGATTTAATAAATATAAAAAGCAAATCTTCTATTTAAATATAATCATTAAAAATCTTCAGAGAATGGCATTTCACGAACCGAATAAACTCTTTGCATGTTGCGAAGCAGTGTAAAAAAAAATAAAACAATAGGCGTCGATACAACAATGCTAAATGGGAAACAGGAACAGGAAAAACGCCTGTCACCTTCGAAGCGTAAGACACACAAACATTAGGAACGCCCATTTAGGTAAAGGGTTTCAATTTGGGCCATTTGGATGCGAGCCACGTTGGCTACGGCGGCGGCTGTTAATCTCTTAATTTATCAATTGAGGCGCAGACGTAAACGCGCTGCGGCTTCAGTTGGACTCGGGCTCGGACTTGGATTCAGTTTCGGTGTCGGTTTCGATTTCAGTTGCAAATTAATTTCCATAAATGCGCGACGAAAAAGGCAGCCACAGGGGTTGCAAAAAGGGTTTTCGACAAAAGTTATGTTTACATAATTAATTAAACAGCACAAAGCCGCCAAGGCAAAGGTAACACATGTGCAGTCCCGCTCACTGCAATACAATTCGTACTATGATTTCACACAATGCAGAGATGCGGACACAGTTTTACAGCAAGGGTTGCACAACGCTGAGGCAGACGCACATCCGACGCGTATAAGGATCTGTGGCAGCGTCGCAACGTCGCATCATTTACTTTGCTTGGTAATAAACTCATAAAAAGGCAACCAAATGGGAACATTAAAACAAAACTAAAATGTCATCACACCCTGCAACAAGGCCGCCGCATAATGGGGCAACAAAAGGCGCGACAATCCTTGAATCCTTGAATCGCTGAATCGTTGAATCGTTGAATCCGGGCCCAAAAAGGGTTACACTCGGCTGCGAATGTTGTGTCCTCATCTGCGCTCGCAAACTATTTGTCACACGCACAGCACAGCGGCAAAGTGGGCGGTGGGCGTGGACATTTGTCATTACGATTGGCCAAAAGGGGCGGCCGGGAGAGCAGACAAACTGGTTCGCCAAGCTGTAGGCCGCCTAACAGCCAACAACATACGCATAAATGACTTTTTGATTCACTTGTGTGGCCTGTGCGTGTGCGCGTCAGTGTCTGCATCCCAAAGGAGTTGATGTCCTTACGAGCCCAACTGCTGCCACCACTAGCGACGCCATTTAATGGCACTTTTGTTATCCACTTCCACTTGGCTCCACTTGGCTGCCCCTTTTCCACGTCGAGCGACCCGTTGCCAGGTGTAAAATTAGCGCAATTAACAAACTGTGCATGGCCGAACGAGATCTGAGGGTGGCTCAGGCTTAACCAGGCTAAGGCGCCACTTGGATTATGCCATTTCCCATTTACATATGTACTACAATTTTTCAATATATATATAGTTCAAAATGCTTTGCTTTTCAAGTTCAACTACATAGTTTATCCAATTTATAACAGGTAAATTTTTTGTTTTTGTTTTTGTAGCATGATGTTACATAAGAAAACAAAAAGAAACAAATTTTTGTTATACTTATAACCAAAAAAAAATATATAAGATTTTATCCATAACAAATAATTGTAAATTGAATTTTAAAATCACAATTAGCATAAAAACTTACGTTAAAAGTATTTCTGAGGGGCCTTTTTTGTTTTTATGTTAAAAAACATGCGAATAATGAAAAAAAAGTTTGACTTTTAAGCTTTCCAAATCCATAAAAGTAACTAATTTTGAATTTAAAAGTTTAATATCTTTCCCAAAGTTAAACTGATTTTTATGTTTGATACCATGTCTGATCATAGTTTGTTCTCTTTCTTGTTTCTATTAGCAATAAAGTCTAGCTGAATATTGCCTTAAATATTCTTTTCTGTAAGTTTAACTAAAATTTGTTACCATTTTTCTTCTCTTACATCGTTTTTTAAATACAGCCACATACTTAGAAGCAAGTGATTTATATTATAAATATTTAGTATATAATATTTTAACTTCAAATATATATCTTTATTTATTACAACATTTTTTGAATGCATAGTTTAATAAGGATTTTTAATAATTAGTTTTTAAAATTTCTAAATATTGTTTACAAATAATATTGTTTAAATTTAGACTCAGTAAATTAAATACAAACAGAAGATTTTCATACTTAGTTGACAATTAATTTATACAGTGTGTTCCAACTGAACTAGAGAAATTTACCTACAAAGTTCTTTTGTGTTTGGTCTTAAGTAATAAGCCTAGTGCGACCATTTATCACAGCTGTCTGGACTTTCCCATCAAATAGTCAAACTTTCATGGGCATCATATCTTTAGTAGGGCGAACAATTATCAGAACTGTTTCAGTAGCTGTTTGAGGAGTGTGCCCAAAATAAGGCACTAATCAATTGATGGCGGTGTCTTTAACCCACTCCTCGCCAGGCTGTCGCTTGGCTGCCGTCAAGTAATCACTTAATGCCACACACAAGCGCTGTCGAGGCTCTGCCGCTCTGCCTGTCATCCCTACGAAGTGCCCATACCCTACAGAAGCACAGACACGTCGTCTATTTGTTTTGTTAACAACATTCTTGAGATGCTTTTATGAGGCGCGCTAAATGCCTGAAGGAGAACCGGGCAGATCTATTGAATGCTTCACTGTAAATCACATGACCCCCGACCTCCGATATTTTACACAGCATTTATACGGAGACATGGCCCCCTTAAAGACTCCTCTCGACCCCTTTTTCACTAGTTGTTGGCGCGTGAGTAATGCGCTTGGCTTAATTTCAGTTTGTTGTCACATATTTGGAAGGCGCCCGGCCCAAAATATACGCCCAGGCATAAATATTTATAGCCCCGTCAGCCCCATCACAGATTAGAAAACGCTTAAGTGCGACTTTTGGCTCGTGACTTGTCTTAAGTGTGTGCGAGTAGTCCCCCTACCCCTGCTATTACTTCGGCCCCCTTCCCACACACACACACACACGGCCAGTGCCTATTCTCGAATGTCAAACGGAAGACGACGCTGACGGCACGCGTCATCTTTTTGGCTGTCGTCCTTCTGCCCCGCTCCGAGCTCTCTCCTCCTTCAGCTCTCGGAGGTGCCACCCGCATGTGTTTAATAGTTGGGCGACAAATATGAGCGACTCGTGTAATTTGAGGCATTTTTGAGTAGCTGTCGCATGCGACAACCCAGCGCCAGCCCCGCCCCCTTTCCCTTCCCACTCCTTTGCCGCTTTACCCAGTTGTCTTTCTGATCTGCGCTGTTTGATTATGTTGTCGCACGCTCTGTTTAATACTGTATATGAATATGAAAATAACAACACCATCCACACCGCCACCACCGCCACAGCACCACCGTCGACGAGGGTTGTTGCCAAGACATCGGCGGGTTAATTGAAAAACTTAAGTGCCAACAGTCGCTCCGGATTAACCATATTAAAAATTTAATTAATGCCACTTTCGTTAAACTATTTTGATATTCTTGCCGTTTAGGCATTGCCCTAACAAGGGGGCGTGGCTTAAGAAATATACATTAATATATGCATGTGTAAACGGCGGAGCTCTGCATATCAAATATCCATACTATTACGGGAACAGTAAGGAATTGGAAAGTAATCTGTACATTCTTATGAATTTAATCTAATTATATTTAAAACATATTTATTATTCAAATATTAAAAAACAAGGTTTCATTGAATTACTTTAAACTTAGATTTCTAGTTAACCATAATATATATATATATATATATATGTGAATTTACCTATTGTAATTATCCAATAATCGAAAGATTTCTTTGAAAAAAATTAGTAACGTAACTCAGTTAAGTAAATAAAACATCTTTAATTGCAACATATATCTTATGTTGTTAACTAATCAATTTTGCACAAAGAAAATAATAAAAATAATAATAACCAATGTAGTTTTCTTTGCAGTTTTTCATTAGGCATTGTCATGGTCTGATTTTCAGCACCGTTATGAATGAGATTGAGTTGTCAGACAAATTTTAAGTGTGATTACCTGTGCAGCTGGTCTGAGTCTGAGTTTCGGTTGTTCAAACCCACATGGCACTGACGGTGTGTGTGTGGGTGTGTGTGTGTATGTGTGGAGATATTCGGATGGCCACAGGGCATTTCGCTTATACATACATACATATGTAAGTAAAACACTTTGGTAATTCATTAAGTTACGGAAGTTGAACTCAGAACTGCAATTTCCCCTAGAACCAATTATAGAAAAATTTAAATTCGTTTTAAAAGCAGACCAAACGCATGTCCCATGTCCAGCGCTTGGCCCAGACAGACAGACGACCAGGACGACTGCGGGAGAAGGAGCAGTAGACGTCCTCTGCCGTTGCCACTGATGGATGAATGTAATGCCATGTGTGAATGTCGGGCTAGGGGTCCGGGTGTTGGGTGGGTGGGTGGATTCCCGGCATGCTGGTGTGGGCGTGTGGACAGCGGCATGTTCATAAATTGAAATCACTTCCATATCCAGAGAAAAAGTTTGGCAACAAAATAGAGAAAAAAAAAAAATCGACAGTAAAAAGCAACAAAGCAGAGCGAAAAAGAAACACACAAAAAAAGGAACAGAGCAGCGCCTGAACGCCCACACACACACACCCACACACACACACACACAAACACAGAAAGAGAGAGCATGGCATGGAAATAAAAAATTCTGTTTTTAAATCGCTGGCATTGGACCAGGATACAGTCCACAGTCCAGGACCGAGTCAGAGTCAGAGCTGGCCATGTACGACAAGTAGGCAACACTTGACACAGTTGCCACTTTCAATTGCCAACATAACTCGAGTGGCGCTCACTAAAGAAGGTATACGGAAATGGGGCTGGGGCAATATGGGGAATTGTGGAGCTGGCGGCACGGGTGTTGCAAACGAGGAACTGCATAGTTGAGGGCGGCGCTCTGTCTGCATATAAATACCGCCTGTGGCCATAAAAGTGGAGACCAACCAACCGACGTGTAACAAGCCCAAAAAAGTTGCCCGGCTGCAGCACTGAAGCACTGAATGGCCAGTGAATTCCCCCCTCCAGCCAATCCCCAAAGAAGTCCGCACTAAAAAATGGCTAACCGAATGTGTGTGGGCGCGGCTGTGGGTGTCCCTGTGTCTGTGTGTGTGTGCGAACTGTAAATGTAACTGTGAGTGAGTACTTGGGCTCTTGCGAGGATGTCACATCAGAGCCTGCAGCCCAGCAACCATTACCCTGCATCCATTCGACTATTGCACAGCGGACACCAACTCATCGGGAATACACTATATTCTCTCCGAGATCGTCTTATAAAGAAAATATATGTATAATACATATATTGACAGTCATAAATAAAATAAAATGCCTAACTAAACAAACCCAAAAAATGTATTGTTCTTTTCAAAAATTGGTCATTTAAATAAAATTAAATTAAGTTTAAAAAAAACGAAAATGAATTTAACATCCCTAACATTAAATTAATGAGATGCTTGTATTTATTTAAAATGATATTATTTTAATAATAATAATGTTAAACTGCACAACATATATTATTTCAAAGACGAAGACTTTCTTTAAATATTACTAAAAAGAAATTAGTTTTAAATATTTTAAAAATAAAACATTTTTATAATGTATAATTGAATAGAATAAATCGAATAAATTTCTATTCTATTCTATTAATATATCTACTCCACACTCTTTAGTAATTTACAAAGCATTTGTTGATATATGTTTATTATAGAATAATTTTGTACATTGATTTCAAACGAGTTCTCTTTAGAAAGCTATCATGGGACTTGGAAATTATAGAGTATTGCCAGCTAGCTATGCCGCCAATGCATACTCTTTGCCCGTTTGATCTCTGCTATTTCTTTTTTTTGCAGCTAATTCTTTTTTCCCTTTTGTATTTTTGTTGTGTACTCGTCGTTTCTGGTGCTGCCCTCATCGCAGGCGCAGCGCTTGGTTGGTGTCCTGTGGCCCATCCTGTTGTTTAGTTACTTTGGTAGTTTCGTTATATTTATTGGCCCACATTGGGTGAAAAATTTTCAACGCTTTGGCAATTTAGTTGAGTACCGTTATATGCTGGCAAGCCCCCTAGCCCCAAACCTGCCCACAACCGCTCGGCGCTGGCAAGCTCATAAAATGCGAAAGGCTAAAGCAGAACAATGAATGCCAACACCAGAAACAGCTCCACCTAGACGACAATCCGTGGCAGCAATGGCCAACGGGCAACGGGCAGCGGGCAGCGGGCAGGGGGCCAACGATTTACGATTTGCCATTTTGCTGCTCAACTGGGCCGTGAAGAGCAAAACGAAAAATGAAGGATCATCGCCCACACACAAAACAGATTGTGGACACACCGGGCAGCCAACTCAAACCCAAATATACTTCGACCTGCGCTTTATTTCATATTACATAATTGGGCGTGTAATGAGTCTAATTGAGTTTTTATGTTTTGGCCAAAGGATGCGCCAAACGCAACTGCAGCTTACTTTGGTTAATTATTTTACCCTTTTGCCAGGGCTACTCCGTTCCAATATACATATATTCTTTATCTGTTCAACAAGTTTATTGATCGGAAATTGTGTTTTTGCAAATAAATAATTTATGACCTTTATTACAAGTTAACAAAGCATTAACAAGGGTATTTAATTACGTGTAAACCCAAAAGTTCTTCTTCTTTCAACACTGTTTGCAAAGTCAAACGAAGCATATTGGCTTTGTGCTTTCTGCCGTGTAAAAATCATATCACGAAAAATGTACATTAAATGTTAATTAGTAAAAAAGTTTTGTTTGTAGGTAATGTTATCAATTTATTTTTAAAGTAAAAAAAGCAACTCTAAGAGCAGAGTATTTCTCAGTGCGTTGCACCCGACCACAGCGCTCTAACTTTTCTTATTTTATGCTGTGTTTGGTTCCATCCTCGCTGTTGGCATTTATAGCCGCTGGTCATTTGGGCGACACGCCCCCCCACAGATGGCCATATGTCTAGCCCATTTTCGTGTGAGGCACTAACTCAATTAACGTCGCTGGCAACATGTGTTAATATCCTCTGTGCTTCCGCTCGTCCCCATTTCGACCCGGCCCACTTGTGTCTAATTGCGTGTGTGATTCAGTGGCAGTAAGAAGCTTCCAAAAGGATTCGGTTTCTAAATCAGTTCAGAACCATTTGAACTTCTTCTGCGTAATAATTAAGACAGTCTATGCAAAAAAAAAAAATCGAAAAAAACAATTCAGTTTCATAAAATAAGAACGAATAATGACTTGTTTAAATTTTTGTAGATTTTTGATTACGTTAAAAATGCGCTACGACTTTGCAAATTTCATATAAACAATGTGTCAGATATCGCCACTAGGTGGCGCCACGCTCTGCCGTTGCCGCTGTCCGACTGCTGTGCCGGCGGCCTTGAGCACGGTGCGCATGCTAATGCATCTGTCGCCTGCGAGCGGGCCGGGACCAACCGCTGGGCGATGTCCTCGACGGCTAACTGGCAAAACGTCAGCAAGCTGGCCGGGAACCGTGTGCGCGCCTTCGAGTTATTTTCCGCGCTGCGCGTGCACGGAAGCTGGCCAGCCTTTGCCGAAGACTTTGCGATTCATTCCGTCCCGCCCGCTGAGCTGCGCACGCGAACGCGTTGACCCGAAAAATACCCGGACACCAATGAAATCCGAGAGGGAGAGGCTGAGAGAGAGATAACCGTTTATAACTTCCGCGAACACTGTGTGCGCCTGCAGCTTAACGAGGACCGCTTCATAGGAACGCTCTGTGTTTTTTGGGCTGAGCGCAAGGACCCGCTTCGGCCAGCCAAGGATGCGGCACTGGGTGCAGCTCCCTGTGGGCAGGATTCGCTGTGCCGCCGCTGCGCCAGTCGCGTGCATCGCCAGGTCCGCTGCAGTCGGACCCAAAAGCGTGCTGTGCACACGATCAGGACCGCTCCCAGGGACGAGCAGACGCGTGTGTTAAATGCACCTCAATCTATTGTGCTCGCCTCGCACTTAGCGGGACGCCATGCAGGGCAATTGATTTGCCATCGACGTGGCCAACGCCTAACGGCATTCACCAATGCACCCAAGCTTGTCAAATTGTAGCTGCCTGCCAACTGGGCATGTGCATTATTTAGCAATCATATACATTTATTTACACATATCCAGGTTAATGCGCAATCTTCACAGCTGCAATTCTTTTCACATCAAGTTTAAATGGAAGCCCCTGCTGAGATTATTTCTACGAGCTTATGTCGTTTACGCATAGTATAAAAGTAAGAACGGTCTCTTTCTAGACAGACTTGTTGCTTAGCTTAAAAAAGCATTAATGTCTATAATAAATATTCTTATTAATAAAATAAATATTCTATATATTAAATAGAAAAATTATGTATTGGAATGTTTATTGTCGAGTCAACACGTAAGTAGAAAAGATATGATTACTAATAAGGCAACAATCTCTCAACAACATTTTATTATAGTTTATTTACATGTATACTTATATTTATATTTTTTTTTGTTATACATTTAAATAGAAGTTGACATGCCGAATGTTAACTGAGAAATAAAAATATATATAATTGCACATTAATTGCAAAAAGCCATCACCAACCGGCAAGATATTTTAAGAAATAATTAAAATAAATTTTAGTATATTAATATAAGTCTTAAGACTAAACTTAAAATAACCGAATTAAAATAAGCAAATGAAAAACTATAATTTATGTTAAATGAAGAGAAAAATATATGTATATTGATACTTAATGCATTTCTTGTTTTTTAAGTGAGTTTAATTGAGCTGCTGCGTGAATGCTGTAGGATCAGTATGAGATACTTTTAGATATCTGGATCGAAAATAAGTTTATTTATTATCCATGCTGGCTTTTATCATTGAAGAGGTCAACAACAACTACAAAAAGAACAGCAAGAGCAACAACTACAACTACAGTGCAGCCTCCACAGGACGCTCCACTCCCATTTAACAACCGGTAGCAAGTGCTTTGTCAGCCGTTATATATTTTTTTCTTCTTGCGTTATAAACCAAATATTTTTAGTGGATCTTTTTTATTCGCTGCTGCAGCAGCTTCTGTGCTGTGCAACATGCTGCAATTGTCCAACTGGCCCAACCCGGGCTTCGTTTCAGCCTCCAGCTGCAGCTCCTGTGGCGCCTCCAACTCACTTCATATAGAGGTTTTTTTTTTGCGGGTATCCGATATAGTTGGGTCAGTGCTTGTGGCCAGAACGGTTCTGGTTGCGAGCTTCACAGTCTAAGTGTGTGCGGGTGTGTGTGACTGTGTGCGTGTGTGCGTGTGTGAGTGCGTTATTGAGTGCAAATAGCAATTTCGCAACAATTCTGCCCAGAAGCATCTGAAAATTTGCTTGTTTTTCCTTTCAGCACTTTAAGCCGAGAATTGTGGGCTGAGAGTTTCAGTTGGATACTGAGCCCCCTGCCCAGGGCCAGGCCTAGGTCGGTTCCTGCTGCTCCTGCTGCTGCTGCTGCCCGTTTGACTGTTGCACTGCAGTTGCTGACTTTGTCTGTCTATTCATTTTGGTGATGGGGCTCGCACGGGTTTCCCGGGCGCATTGTAACGGATTTCTGGTAGCTGTTTTTGGTTGCCGTCGCGTCGCTTTTTGCTGCTTCAACTGCGTGTGTGTGCGCACACACAAACACACACACACACGCAGCAACACTCACACAATGGACTGTCAAATCTTTTTGTGTGTCCGTGTCTCCAGGGGCATGAATCATGGGGGGCGGGGGGCGGTGGGGGCGTGTCCTGGCTGTGTGCTGGAAGGTATAGGGCGCTTAGGCGGCATTCCTGCAGTCGATTTTATTGGATTACGGTTTAGATTGCATTGGAAAAAACTGCAGCAGCAGCGGCAGGCGTTGGTATTCATGTTGTTAATATTGCTGTTGTTGTTATGGTTTTTTTTTTTTTTTTTGTATTGTTGCTGGAAGTGTTGTTTAGAAAACATGCTGCACGCAAAAGAAATAAAAATCCTTGATGCCACTCGCCGCCTGTCGTTCTTGTGTCCTGCCGCCCCGTTTTTTCATACTTAATTTTTTGCCATTCGATGTGGACAACAAAAACAATAACATGACTGCGTGAACGAATTGAAATTTGTTCGTTTGCCGTTGATATTGTTGTTGTTGCTGCTGGCCATGTTGTTGTTTGATGTTCGATGCGCTGCGCTTCCGTCGCGCCGGACGTGCAACGTGCGGCGGACAAAGGCCCGCCCATTTGGGGCTGAGCCTGGACCAAGCCCTGGGACACGGGCAGGGACAGCAACAGTTAAGTTGCACTGCAATGCCCTGCAATTTGCCCTGCCGTGGGTTGCATTGTACCAGCGCTTCAAGCCATAAGAAATCCAGGCAAAGTCGAAAAGAATTTAAAATAGTAAAAATGTTTAAGAATCCTATTATATAAGATGGTTAAATGTGTGTGTGCACAACAAATGTATAACTGAATATGTATGTAAATATATGTATACTACCAGACTTATTCAATAGAAATTCGATTTGAACCTTAACCTTACAGTTGATGAATAACGAATAAATAAATTTGTATGCCTTGTGTTTATGACTTTTAACTTTATACTTTTACTTTACTTGAACTTTCAAATGATATAAAAGAAGACCTCTTCGATATCATGATAGGGTTAATAAAATAGTACGTAAACTTAAAATGAAGAACGGCTTTTATTTTTCAAATTTAATTCAATCTGTAATATCCCGTCTTTTCATAGAACCAAATTCTATCCTAAATATTATTTGACAGCAGCAAGTGATTAAACAGTCTCAAATCCAACAATAAATTTATTATGTTTTTCTATGAAAGCTGCAGGGTATCTTATGGTCAGGCATCTGTGCTAGCCCAGTGAACCTGTTCATATTTTTAATTATTTTGTTCGCGTGTTAGCTTTGAGTAGTTTGCAGTACGGAAATTGGCGTTTTGTCACATTGCCGCCTTAGCCAGGACAGTGCGAGGACTGCTGTCAAAGTTGTCATTGTTACTCTTTTTTTTATATAGTGGTTGCGTGTGTGTGTTGGAGTGAGTGTGTGTGGGTGGGTGAGTGAAGTTACTCACTTCACATGGGCTGCTCAAATCCGGTTTTCAATAATTGAATTTTGTTTTTAGCACGTCGCAGTGTTTGTCTGAACGGACCCGCTAAGTGCACCACTGCACCACAACGCACCACCGTCAGCTGACAGCTCCTTTACAGGTTTAATTGATCGATACCGCTCAGAGAGTGTCCACATAAAAAGCAGGAGGTGGCATATGTGTGTGTGTGTGTGTGTGTGTGTGTGTGTGACTGATGTTAATAATGACGCAACATGCGGCGCTCGTGCTTGGCCGCTGTCAAAGGATTTTTTTTGGACTGTGGCCAAATCTAAGCTAATTAAAATTTGGTTACCACGCTTCTGGATTCCGGGCGAAGTTCGCTAAAAGATAACAAAGCAGTGCCAAAGCCAAAGCCAAAGGCAAAGCCAAAGGTCAAAGGCCAAGGGCTAAAAGCCAAATGAGCTGCAGCAGCATTTTAATTAAAATACGCCAACAGAAGCGACGTCGACCCATCGACCCCCATCGACGCAAGCCGTAAGCTCCAACAGAATCAAAGGATCAAACGCTATCGCTGATGCGGCAACGGCGACCACAAGCTGCAGCAGCACTCCTGCTCTGCTGCCTAATGCCTAGTTAATGCGTGCACCACACACACACACACACACACACTCGCGCACACACACGCGGTAGATAATCCCAAATTTTAGACTAATTAAATTGTCAAATATTTGCAGAGGGCGGCAAATTTAGAAGGCTATGGGGGAGGCGACTGCTTATATGTGGGCGTGGCAAGCAAACAAAAATAAAGCGAAATTCTTGAGCGCTGCGACTAATTTACAGCTAATTAAATGGTCGCCAGCTGTGCAAGTCCTGCTCGCAGGATCGCAGGCAGCCTCAGGTAGCCGCGCATTGTACGGCGGTCGCTGCGTCTGGTCAGCGAACAATATGTTAACCGGGTCAGAGGTTTAAGGCCCATACGCTCGGGCACTGGCACTGGCTCAATGTCAATTGCCAATCGCCGGGCGTACAGCGGCTGAACGAGTTGAAAGGAGTTGAAAGGAGTGAGCCATGAGCGGCACTCATAAACTACACACGTTCGTCCTGCCGCTGCCCCTGTTCTTGTTTATTTATGCACTCGCATTGTGTGGCCAAAGCAAACGCTGTTTACCTTGCTTTGCTTTGCTTTATGGCCCCTGGCCGCGGTTCCCAACCGACGACGACGACGACGACGACGACGACGACGACGACGACGACGACGACGACGTCTGCAATCCTTTCATTGGAAATTTCGGTGCTGCCGTTTCGTTCGTTTTTCCAATGCAATCCTAGCCCGACCCTATACCGATCCTAACCCTTTCACTGTTGCTGGCGTGCGCTTTTACAACTTGTCAGTCATTTGAACAAAACTAATTTGCATGTCATTTCTTTAGCACACTTGAAATTTTTGAACGTTCTGCACGAAATACATAAAGGGCTGCAGCCGGGCTTTGGGAATGGGCCCGAGATTGGGGCCACACAGTATTTAAAAGAACTTTTAAACCCTGTCTAAACAATTGTCAATGCATGTTCAATAACAACACATATGTAACATATAACTGTATAGACCGATCATTTAAGAAGAATCCCTTAAAGTAAGTAAAAAGCCTGTGGACTTCTTGGAGCGCATACATTTTACTTGCTTCATTTGTGCGTCCAACGATAACACGTGCACTCGAAGGCAATTTGGATTGGAAAAAAAGGATTGTTGATTAAAATGTGCAAACAAAATGAAACACGCCAACAATTAGCGAATTTTGTGCGAATAAGGATGCCAAGCGAAACAGAGAGCCGTGCGTCCTTAACGCAGCGTCTCCAACTCCTTGCAGTACCAATGGCCATCCTCTTCAGCATCCCCAGGAGTTGATGATAGACGGCATACCAGCTCTATATGACATCGCCGTCGGGCTCCGGCGGCGACGGCGACTGTGCATTGTGCTGGGCCAGCTTCCGTTCGTAGGCATCGATCTGTGCGGCAATTGTCGCCAGCTGCTGCTGTATGAAGTCGCATAGACGCAGTATTTGCTGCACGCTCCGCTCGCGACGCTGCTCCAGCGTCTCCCTTCTGGGCGGCTGTATGACGCGCTGCGGCTGCGCCTGGGCCGTCTCTCCCTGGACACCGTCGCCGGCGCCGCGATGCTGCGGCGCCAGCGGCGCCTCGAATATGATCTCGGCATCGCCGCCGCCCATGTGGGCCATGTGGTTGGCGGGCGCCACTGTGGGTATGCCCACCACATGATTGTTATCGCCAATGTTGGCAACGTCGCCAGCCTGGCCCTCATTGCCCATTGCCCCCCAGCCGCCCAGTTGACGTCTGCCCGGTGCGTGCAGCGGCTGCCGTGCGTAGCGTTCAATTTGGGCGTTCGTTGGCGCCGTCATTGTCATCGTCATCGTCATCGACATTGGCATCGTCATCGGCATCGTCATCGGCATCGTCATCGGCATCGTCATCGGCATTGTCATCGGCATCGGCATCGGCATTGGCATCGGCATTGGCATCGGCATTGGCATCGGCATCGGCATCGGCATCGGCATTGGCATCGACATTGGCATCGGCATTGGCATCGGCATCGGTGGCGGCATTGTCAACGGCAACATCATCGGCATCTCCATGCGTTGCATGTATTCAAAAATGTTTTGTCTGTGGCGGCGGCGACGGTTGATCAATAAGTTGCTGAAATTGTTGCTGGTAATGTTGTTGTCAATGTCACTGTTATTGTTAGTGTTAGTGTTGGTGTTAGTGTTGGTGTTGGTGTTGGTGTTGCTGTTAGTGCTAAGATTAATGTTGGTGTTGTTGTTGGTGTTTGTGTTTGTGTTCGTGTTGGGAGTAGTGTTGCTGTTAATGGTGATATTGTTACTGCTGGTGCTGTTGTAACTGCTGGTAGTAGTCGTTGTAATTGTTGTTGCTGTTGCTGTTGCTGTTGCTGTTGCTGTTGCTGTAGCTGTGGTGGTGCTGGTGGTGTTGTTTCTATTGTTGCTATTCGACGCCATTGCTATTTTGAGGGCGTTTTGAATTTAAAAACCGAAACGGAAAAGTTTTGCGAGCGCCAAGCGAATTTCTAAAAGTTTGAAGCGTGCTTGTAACCCGATCTGTATGCCGATGAAATATAACTGAAAAAAACTGACAAACGCTGACACAACCAAGTCCCTCGCTGAGTGCTACGCCTCTGCCTACTCAAACCAATCCCTCGTTCCTCCTACACAGATGGCGCAATTGCGTCCCCAAATCAACCATTTCTCAAATTTTAAATAATCAATAAAAATAACACTTAACTAAATGTATCCAAATAAAAAGTCCATCAGTGGAAGTACTAGAAAATTTAGGTGAATACAAATACGTTTTTAATTGAATTTCATACAACAAAAATGTTTTGACAACAGCTCGAAAGTTAGCACTGAGACGAGAATTCTAGAACATGATCTTCAAGTTGCATAAAAATAAATTTTACTTTGGTATGGTTAATATTTGACTTCAAAACTGCATAGATATTATTTCCCTACAACATGTCCTGCTTAAGGTAAGAAAAGTGCCAAATACCAAAAGGTATTTATTCGATTAAAATCTGACAGCCGAACGAAGCTTACTTTACAAAAACCTGACCTCAACAACGTTAAGGCAACTTTTGATAAAAAACAAATGAATAATGTGAAAAAAATAATAATTTACTTGCTCACATTATAATAAAAGACTTCTGAGCACAAATTCAAATTGTTTGCATTTAATTCGTATACTCTATTTGGTTGGATTGGGAATGGAATAAAACAAGTCCATTGTACGTGAGAACAATCAAATCTCAAAGCATACCTTGACTTAACCAAGCTGGGACTAACTACCTATATTAGTTTACGTATTTTTTACACAATTTTAATTGTAAAGCAACCCCCAAATGCCATGGGATACACACAGAGAAGGACCACACTTGTGTTCAGCTTTACAATATTATGCACTTGTTGTGGCAAGGACATGCACATGAAAATGTGTGCAAAGGCAAACAGGTAAAACATCTGAAGCCCAAAAGCGGCCAACACAAATCATATTACAAAACTTTACACGCTTAAGAGCGCATGTAATTGGCTTTTGAAATGTACGCGCGGCAAAAGGTTAACACGTTTCTGGTAACCAGGAGATGGTAGCTGTTAGCTGTTAGCTGGTAGCTGGTAGCCGCCTTTGGCCGGCCACCAAAGGACAATGGACAATGGATGCCCCGATGTGCTAATAACAATAAGTGTCGCTTGTGCCAGTGTGTCCACGTTTGAAATATGAGTTGACCTGGAGCAGAGACCCAAACGAAAAAGCGACCGAGCGACCAGGCGACCGACAAGGATCCACGCAAGGACAACGGCTGGCAACCCCTTGAAGCCACTGGCTAATTTTCGACGCTGCCAACAACTTAACGTGTGCTATTGTTGTTGTCGTTGTTGTTGTTGCTGTTGTTGTTGTTGTTGCTGTTGTTGTTGTTTTTGTTTTTGGTTTTTTTTTATTTTGCTGTTGGCGTTGGTTATATCCTTGAAACTTTTGGCGCTAGACATGTGCTCGTTTTGGCTGTGACGTATATTTAACATGCCACACCGCAACCCCAACTCCAACTACAACGGTGAACAGCAATACCTAAACCAACCCCCGCCCCCACCACCACCACCACCACCACCCACTATGTACACTACGGTTTTTGAGTGTTGGCATGTTTGCTGTCAGAAAATTGTCAGAATTTTATGGCCCCATTGCAGCAGGATTTTTGGCCAAAAACCATTCGCTTAGCTTTTTGTGTTTATTGTTGTTATTGTTGCGCTGGAATTTTCATCAGGCTTGATGATTGGAAAAATTGACAGGCGCCTTGCGAAAACGATCACTTTATAGCGCCCATTTATGTGCCAATTGTTTGGCCAGACAATTGTGTAACATTTGCTGTGATTATTGTTGTTTTTGTTGCTACCTTTGTTTTTGATATTTGTTGTTGCTTTTGTTGCCGTTATGGCCAATTCAACAACACGATATCCACTTAAAGTCGCCGCCAAAATCCAATTCCAATTGGTAAGTAATCAAAATTGATAATTATAAAAGTAGCAAATACATTTCTATGCAATTTAATACAAAAAATTATTTTAAAAAAAATATTAATTTATTGTTTATAATGTTTGTTCATGTATATATATGTATATAGTATATACATAAAGGAAAAAACTATGGTTTTTAATTGAATGAATTTGGTTTTGTTTTTTTTTTTTTTGATGCCGGCTAAAGCGATTTATAATATAATAGATTATTATTATTATTATTAGATTATTATTATATTCTGGTTATTCTGGTTATCTTATGCGATTGCATATCGAGCTGGGCGAGCCTTTAAAGGTAAATTCCATCCAATGCCAAAGCCTTGACATACATTCGGGCAATGGCCGCCAGCGGCAATTAAATCCCGCCCCGCGTTGCTTTACGCATTTAAATGAATGCACTCAGAGAGCACTCACAGCGATTTCCCGCGGTTCGTTGCCCGTTGCTGCTTTTTCCCTTGCCGGTGGCCCTTTCATCGGTTTGGCTTACATTCGGCAACAGTTTTTCCATCTCCAGGGTCAGAATTCAATCTGTAAGTGTGTGTGTGTGTGTGTGCGTGTGTGCGTGCGCGAGTGTGCGTGTGTGCGCCGCCATTGTTTGGCTATCTAATGCCCGCCAGGGAGCCGATCCCCGGAAAAGTTCATCACAAGTGCGACGCCCTGAGTCCTTGTCCAGCCCGACTGTCTGCGTATGCCCGATAATGTTATCCGGCCCACCTCCACACACGATCTCCTACCAACTGCCCCTTGCCCTCACCCTTCCGCCTTTCCACTTCTCCCATTGCTGTTTGAAGTGGTTGTACGATTTGGATTTTGATTTCAATGCCACTCAACTGGCCGCTGCCGCCCTGGGAAAATCGCCTTAAATAGTCCATTTCGGAAATGCGAAAAGCGCGAACGAATGCAACCCCGGGACGACACGGAACGAAACGGGATGTGACGGGGCGGGAGGGGAAGGGGAAGGGCGAACAGGCCCAGTGCCCGAATCACAGGGGTCTCTTGGCTTGGGGAAGCGGAGTCGCGCATTGGCCATGCACGGGGTGGTTTTTCATTATCATTTGCCCGGCATATAAATTATTTATTGTTAGCGATTTTCCAAAAAAGATAACTGTAGCTGCCAGCAAGGGCCAGCATTCATTTACTTTGGTCGCGAATCTGCCAGGACGAGGGCGCGGATACGCCAGGACGATGTCTCACTTGCGATGTGCTTTAAATATGTCTGCGTGTATGTGCGTGTATGTGCGTGTGTGTGCGTGTGTGTGTGCGTGTGTTTGCCTCAATGTTTACCACTCGATATAGTTGTTGATATTGTTGTTACTCTGATTGTCCCGGTTATTGTTGTTGTTGTTGTTATTATTGTTGCTGCTGCTGCTGCTGTTCACCCTAAATCGACACCCCGTAAAACATTTGGCACTGGCCGGATATACATAAATATTTATAAGTTGCTGCCTTTGCCGCATTATGCGATGTGCCACATAAATACATACAAACAAACATATATAAAAACCATGTTAATATGAATTTGTGTTTTCAAGTAAATAGCCAAGGGATATAAACACTCAGACACACCCATAAATACATGAGTTTATATGTATGTATATATTGTTAGTTTAAGGACTATAAAACTTTAGTTTACTCAATTTTACCAATTAACCAAAATACAGGATTTTTTATAATAACTTTGTTTCTATATCTTAAGTATGCTACTTTAAATATATAAATGCAAATTAAATTCATTAAAAGTACAGTTGAAATTATATTAAATAAGAAATTAATTACAAATTATTTAAATGAGATTCAACAGCAAAAGACCAAAGTAAATAATTGCCTTAAACAAATTTGCGTTCGCATTTTCATGTTCGACTTTTGACTTATAAGTTGTAAATTTGTTTTTATTTGCGTTGAGTGCTAAAAAAAAAAGAAGAGGAGAATAATAAAAATAAAAATGCGGTGGCGAACGGAATAATCTGTAGCCGTCTGCCCCAAAACCACCAAACAACGCTACTACATTAGCAGCTGGCCGAGAGGAAAATAAAAAAACAATCGGACAAGCTCGCCCGGAATTGCAGGCTCCTGCCAAATAATTGGACTATATGCCGATGCAATCCCAATCCCAATCCCAATACACAATACACAATACCAATGCGCTCTCTCACTGTCTCTCTCTCTTCCTTTCTCTCTCCCTTTCTCGTTGTGTGCCTCTGTTCCGTGTTCCCTCTTTGCAGCTGCTCTCTGACTACCCACAAAAGCGGAAGTTAACTTGCGTGCCAGGCCAGAACAGCCCCCCGCCTGGCTCCAAAAAAAAAAAAAAAACTGGAAAAATCTGCTGCTGCTGCTGCTGCTGCTGCTGCTGCTGCTGCTGATGTTGCTAGCGGTTGGGCTTGTTCGGCTGCGGTTCAAATTTAATACTCACTCGCGCAAATAATCCACGCAGACGAAAAGGGACGGACGGACGGCTGGGCAGGCGGACAGACAGGCAGGCTGGCAAACACAATGCTAAAATGGCGCTGCTAAACTGACATGCGGAAAAGGGGGCGTGGCTGGAAAGGCGGCCACAGCCGCCATCTATGCAAACTGTAAACTGCAACTGCAAGTGAAGTTTGCCTGCGGCTAGCCCCCGCCTGACTGTGACGATGACATTGTGTGTATGTGTGTGTGCGTGTGCTTGTGTGTGTAGGCATTTGCCAATATTGAAGCAGACACTCAGGCTTCGTGCAAACTGCATTAATCCCCAAATTAATAATAGTGCACAACTTGCATTTCCAGAAACAAACTAAAATCAATCAGCGACTTCTGCAACTTCTTTTTTAAAAGAAAAATGTTTTCCAACTTATATGATACAATAAAAGCAATATCTATTAATATTAACAAGAGGAATATATACAGGGAAAATAAATGCGAAGTGGAAATGAAAACAAAGTAGAAAAAAAAATAATATGTTGCAAAAATGCCAAAATCGAAAATGCAACTGAATATTGTAGTTAAGTCTAAACTGTTGAACAAGTGGAACGAATCAGACTAAGTGGTGTTCTCGAATCAGTATCAGATTTACAGATCCTTGCTTCGGCTGAAGTCCAATCTAAACACATTACACATACGTAACGCACATTGCACATACGTCACGTGTGCCGGCCGTTAAATTTATTCACCGCGCTCGGCAGATGTCAAGCCAGGCTGTGTGAAATGCAAGTGTTCCAGAAACTTTGTCACTGCTCCGATGGAGGTAGAGTTAGGGGCGACCGGCGGACGTGTTTGTCTGACAATTAGCAAATGCAAATGCTTTGTGTATGTTTGGCCATAATTTGACTTAATTTGCCAGCTGACTGACCAGAGTCAAAGTTAGTCGTCAGTCCAGCCGGTAACTGCTTACACCTGGCCATGATTTCCACCCCTCCACGGCAGCGTGTGCCAATGCATTTTTGTCAAGTCACTGACGCCGGCCAAAACAATAACAATAACAAAAACAAAAACAAAAACAAAAACATAAAACCGTGACTCCAGAAAGAAAAATCGTTGCTTTTGCTGCCAAATTGCAACTGCACGCTGATTGACCCCTATGCCCACCAGCTCCACAGCTCTACACCTCCCCCGCACCAGCTTCGGTTTTTGTTGGCCACCGCGTTTCATTGTGTCGCGACTGCTGCTCCTGCTTTTATTACTTGTGTTGTTGTTGTGGCCGTTTGTTGTTAGTGTTGCTTCATTTCACTCGTTTGTTTTGTGTCTTTTTCTCGATGCGCTCCTCGTACAACTGTCCAAGTGACAGCTGCCGCCGTGCTTGACAGGCAGCACCACCCACCGCCCCACACACACCGGCCAGCCTTAAATTCAAGCCCAGCCCAGCCCAGCCCAGCCCAGCACAGCCCACCACCCCGCGCCCACCCAATGCGCAATCAGTTGCAACGCAATTTGATTTTGTCGCTTCATGGCTCGCAGCAGTTGCCATACACAATGCAGCTAACCCCCTTCATTCTGTGGCAATAGCGTCCATCGCTTGCCCGCCATAAAGTGCACATGTCGCATCGTGTTCGCAGTGACATTCATTCGACGTTACACTGCTTTCTTTTTGGCTTGCCTCGTAGCGTCGCGTCGCGTCGCGCGCGCATTGCGCATACGACGAGTGGGCTATAAAAAGTTTGCCCTGCAATCTGGCCATTGCGATTGTGTTCCACCGTCCGTCACCTCCTGCCCCTCATATTGCATTTGCCTTCCGTTTCTTTTTTTTTTTGTTTTTATTTTTGAACAATTTAATATGGGCTTCAAGTTGCCGACGTTGATGCGGTTGCAAAAGTGCATTAGCCGCTGTCTGTCACTCAACAGCAACACCAACAACACCGGCACCACCCGCACCACTCGCGCCACCGAGGTAGGTGGGGCCAGCTTGTGGCTGTCTGCATGCCAACAATTTGTTGCCAATAGAAGTGCAGGTTAAGCTAAGTTTCAAACACAAATATTTATGCATATTTTCAGTTTGGTTACTTCTTTGAAAAACTATTTTATTTGCTATCTAAACAATAAATATATTTCTTAATTCTCGCCTTTATAAACAGGCATTTTTGATGCTATTGTTTATGACACGCGTTGCTCAGTTTTGTGATAAATTTATGTTATCCTTATGATTTAGTCCTGCTTGTAACGAACAGCAAGTGCTCTAAGGATATTCTGCAAGCTTCGGGATAACGACTACAATTTAATTTTACTGTCCGAGCGTTAACGACAATGGCACTTGTTGTTGTTATTGTTGTTGCTGGTTTTAGCACTCAATTGATTTTTGGCTGGCATTGTTTTTGCTGCTGTTGCCACTGTTGTTGTTGCTGCAGCATTATGGCCGGGGCCGCCAGCGTTGGCCATGTTTTTGTGTTGTCGCCTGTTTGCCATGGCTGCCTTGTTTTTTTGTTTTGTTTGCTGCCTCGCTTGCCAATGCCGAAGCATTGCGGTCGCCATATTGCGTTTGCATGCACGCCCACAATCAAACACACGCACACACACACACACACACATGTGCACTTTTACGCAGAGCTACATTGACGTGGCCATATTGATGGCCATGTTTCATGCGCCGTTGTCAGCCAAATTTAATGCGCGCCGCAAATATGCAACAAGCCCAGCCCCGACTCCGCCCCCACCCCGCCCCGCCCCAAATGGCGAGCTGGCCCCAGGGCAGGACTCTGCTTGTGCGTCGCATCGCAGGGCAGACAATAAGCGCGACTTTTCATTTGGCCATTTAATAAAATGCAGCACGGCCGCCACACTGGACGGCCAACTGGACGGCTGCTTCCAAAATTGTTGTTGGATTTATGGCGGCATTACATGACATGATTAATGGCCCATTGGGCGGACGGGTCGATGGGTGCCGAGCGCCGCCAGCTTAACTGCCCATCAAAGCAGCTGCCACGCTCGACCCAAGACCCAGCGAACAGCTGCCCCCAAAAGCTGCACAGCAATTAAGATGGGCGCACTAAGGTAAAAACCTTAAAAGTACTTAACTTATGTGCTTTTTATATACGCTCACCAAATAAAGAAGTGTCGTCCCCCAAAAAAATCCACATTCAAATCCTTGTCAGGGTCCAGTTTGACTGTAGCTGCTTCGAGGCTAACAAGAATATTGACGGTAAGGGAGTATTAAACTAATTTGTAAAAGAAAAGGAATCTAAACTTGCGAGAGCTTTTGAGAATCGCATAGAAGGGTGAACCAGTTAAATTCAAATATCCAATGCCAAATATTAAATAATTGCCAAATTCTTTGTCTAAGAATTGCATGCTTTGGAGAATGTGAGAGAGAATTCGAGTGCAACTAATGAAAATCGCATAGAAGGGCGAATTAACATTGAACCAATGAGTTTTGCATAAGTGCTCATTGAATCAATTTATCTAAAAAAAAAAGAATCCAATGAAAAACTTGCCAAGCGGAAATGAAGAACTTTGGGAATTTTAGTTGCAGGCCAAGAGAATTCAAGTGCAACCTGTAGCCCGAAGGATACATGGCATATCGTGGCAAATCTCGGATGCATATCGGAAAGCCACAACATTCACCTCAAACGCTTGGTGCCTGGCAAAAATCTCCGCAAATATGACATCCCGGCAGACACATAAACGAACTGTGACAATCAGCTCTGCAGCCACTGTCAAAGTTGTGAACTCCGGCTAGCCAAACAGTATGGCAAGCCGTAACCCAATCACAATCGCAATTGCAATTGCAATTCCAATTGCAATACCAAAAACCCCTAACCAATTCCCAATTACCTTAGCGCTCGACGTTGCCTCGCTTACGGTTCGTTTATTCTGTTGATCCATCAAATTAAAAATGTAATGCTTCAACATTTAAACTGCCAAACTCATCCAAACACCCGCCATGCTGCGCCCTAATGCCGCTGCAGCGGGTCAGGTGGCATGGCACTAATAGGTGCAATCAGTAAGGGCTAAAGCTGACTTCAGCCCAAGCTGGAGCAGCTCCCATGCAGTTCCTCGCCGTGGCCGGAACCATCCCACCTGCCGTTGCCCAACCCCCCCCTTTCGGGTTTCGCCCCCCTCCCCTTTTGTTTTTTTTTTTTTTCATTTTTTTTTTTTGGGTATTCGTCTCCTAATGAACTGAGCGCGCAACAAGCAGTTAGCAGACGGTTGGTGAAGGGGATGCTGCAGGGTGGAGGGGGGAAGGGAATGTCACTGGAGACAGGCAGCATCAGCAGACTGTGCCGAACCATCAAGTGCCATCAACGTTGTCATGATTTCTGCTTGTTAACATGGCTACCGTGGCATACCCAATACCAATACCTCCGCCCCGCCCCCTCTCCTTTTCACACCCTCCCTCATGTTGCCTTTTTGGCCAGCCACTCATCGCTCTGACCAGACATAGTCAGCTCCATATTGGTTTTGGCATCTTGCGAATTGTGAATTTTGAAAATTAAACTCTTAACGTAAAATGTTAGCTCGCTCTTCGGCTGCTATTGACTTTGAGCGAGACCTGGATAACGGGGTAACGGGGTAACGGGGCACGAGTGGAGAATCGTTACCATTGCCAAGGACTGAAGCCGCCTCTGCCATAATTCGCCGACGAGATGTCAACAGTGCGAATTGCTCCACATCCGAAATGGCTACATGGATGAATTGGGTGGCACTTGGAGGCCGTTGGATTGGGTTGAGTTGGGCTAGGTTGGGTTGGGTTGGCGAATGCACACAAAGCAGCCGAGCAGTGTGTTAGTTCATTTTGATTACTAATTGGTTTGTTACACAATGGCGCAATGGCTCTTAACGAATTGGCCAAAAATTCAGCAGCCAGCGAACAACTCTCTGCAGTTCCACACACTTTTCCACCAGGTTCAGCGCAATACAATTTAATAATACTTTAATCAGTCTCTATATTCAAGCTTTGACTTACAGCGAACCAATCAAATAAAGTTAAATAATTCATATGTATGACATCTTACCATACATGTAAAAATCTCTCAATAAAAAATTTAATTATTGTCGTCCACATATATTGTAAATAAATTAAATAAATAATAAAAAATATATATAAATACAAAACAAATTTTTTTTTGGCATTTTATTTATTTACGATCTGTCTTAAGACAAAAAGGTAAGTCAAGTTATAAATTAATTTAACAGGAATTCCAATAAAATCTTCAATTTTATTTTACTTAATCTGTAAGTCAGCTTATTATCTATCTGAAAAATCGAGAAAATGTAGAGTACATTTAAAGTCTTCTTACTGTTTAATGTACGGCCAAGTTGTGTTGAAGTCTCTTAATGTATTTTTTGCCTATATTATTTATTTATTCTTTTGTGTATAGAATTTTTAGGTATTTCTAATATTAAATTAAAGTTATTTTTTTGCTTTGTTTTCAAAGATAAACAAATATTCAATCCAATAATTTGTTTAAGCATTGAGGCTCATACTAGAGAGGCTCGAATCGCACTCCTTGAGAAACGCTTAGGCATTTGAATAGAGCTCGAGGAAAGTTTGGTTAAACGCAGGATTTTCCTGCCACAGCTCGCAGGAGCAGCGTTAATCTTGAGGCTGGTGCCAAGTGCGAATCGGGCACAAGGCTCGTTCCAGTGTCAACGCGCAATTAAGTCCAAGGACACGCAGATTGCACGTCCTAATTGTCGTAGGACATGCGGTGCAATCAGGCAACCAGGCGGGCAGGTAGGTTCGGCTGGGCTGGACAGCAAGCTGCAACAAGTGAGCCAACCGCATAATCCACAGCGACCACAAAGGTCACACACACTCACGCACACACACACACATTGGCACACACGCACAGTTTGGCATTAATAAATTTGCAGCAAAAAGCTGTTGGAAAATATTGAAAAAGCGATCTCTACACAGGACCCATAAAGAGCAAAGCGTCGAGTTGGCGTTAATATTTTTTGTTTGTTTTGTTTTTGCAACCACAGCAAGGATTAAAGTGGACAGTGCTGTAGAAGCGGCAACATCAGTCGGCAGCAACAACAACAACAACGGCAGGAATATTCATTGTTGTGACAATGTGGCAAACAAAAGCAAACAGCGACAACAACAGCGACTGCGAACAAAGCTGACTCGTTGATATTGACAACTTTTTAATCACTTAATGAATTCAATAAAAATTAAATGCGGTCGCCCGTCAACAAGGACAACGGCAAACGGATAAACGGACAGACGCACGGACAGGACACAAGTTGAATGGTTAACAGCAGCAGCAGCAGCGATTGCCACAAAAGCAAATGACGCACAACAAAGACGCTCGCACAGCCAGTCAATCAGTCAATCATTCAATCAGTCAATCAGTCAATCAGAAGTTTTACAAAACTCAAAGCTGACAACGAACTAAGCGACAGCATCAAAAGGGTTCGAACTAAAAGCTCCATACACAAGCGGCAAGCTACAAGGAGCATGCCACATGCCACATGCGGCAAGCGGCAAGCGGCCAACGGTGAGTTGCCAATTGTGCGTTGCGGCATGCTGAGTGTGTAATTAAATTGGCAGCTTTTCAGCTGGACCACTTCTTAGCCAAATACAGTTGCATTCTGTCCTGTTTCATTTGGCCAACAGACCCAATAAACGCTTTAACGGTATTTGTTTATAAGCTGCTCAACGCTCGATTGTTATCAGTTCTTCACAAAGCTCTCAACGGCAATTGAAATTTATTTCAATATAAAAACAATTTCAGTACTGTTAAATCCACAAGTTAAACAAAAGTTGCAAATAAAAATCACGATTTTAAGCTTTAAGTTATCATAATTTCAATATGACTTCGTTTAAAGGGTATTTTAACTTCGGCATTCGGTTTTGCACGACTTTGGTGACTCTTTGAAGTGTGTCCTTTCTCTTCTGCTAAAATTGAATGTCATTTAATTAGCGTGAAATATTTTTTGCAGCACTTTAATTTGGCAAATTAAGTGGATCTTCAAGGCCAGCCCGGAGGGTTGTCACAAACATTTAGTGGGTGGATGTGGGTGGATGGGGGTAGATTGATTTGGAGCTGGCGTTGAGAGTGGGGCTTGTTTTGGATTATGCTGCGATGCTCGACGTATCGATAACGAAATCGTAATCGGCATGGATATCGATATCGACTAAGGTAGAGCAAATCTCGGCTATTGGGGATTAGGGCTCGCTCCTCGGTCCGCACACAGCAGCGGCTAATTTGCTGGGCTCTTGAGTTTTTAAGCCAAGCTAAGCGCATTAGAAATACAATAAAATAACACAAGCGCAGCTAATGATTGAGAATGGCGAGCCCCAAGCGTTAACCGCGAGCTCGCAGTCAGTTCTATCCCCCCCCCCCCCCCCACAATCCCACCCTCCACACCCACCTTAAAATGTAGCCCAGATAACGTGACGTGTGTGTCGCCTAGTGACAAGTTACAAATCGGCAACATTGGCATTTAAATTGTAAACCGGACAGCTTTAAAGTTGCCCAGACAATTGACTTTGCTTGCGTGACATGCGGCCAAAATGCACTTCATTTTGCGGCGGACGGAGGACGTGCAACGGACCGCCGCCGGACTATGGGCGGACCGAGGTGGACCGAGGCGGACAGCGGGACAGGACTAGGGCGCATGCAATCAGCGTGCCCAGTCGCATTTCATTAGCGCTAAATTAAGCAAAAATCAAACCAAAAATGCACAAAAAAAATGCTGCTGCAGCTAACCGAACTTTTTAAATACTCTGCTTTTTTTATTTTATCTCAAAGCAAGATGAAACAGAATTTTTTTTTATAACTTGTAGATTTCAAGTAATATATTAAATATATCATTAAATAAGTTCATCGATTATATAGAAAAATGCTAAAAAAATAAATTGTCGGTTGTATTAAATTAAATATTAAAATAATATTAACGACAATTAAATATTTTTCTTTTTTCATTAGTTGAGCCTGCATCGATTTAGATATAAAAGTCTTTACTTATAAAATAAATAAATATATAATAAAACATAAATATTTAATTGTCGTTAATATTCAATTATATCTTTGTATTATTATATTTGTTGAGCATTTTTAATGCATCAATTTAAATATAACAATTAATATGAATAATAATAAATTAAATATTTTTGCTATTTTATTAGTTGAACCGTTTTATATCTAAAGCGATACATTTCGGTTTTAGGCATTTATTTGAAAGTTCTCGCTCGTTGCAGCTAATGGACCCCGTTTTCGCTAAGTGTATTCCGGCGAACAAAGGCGATTGCAATTCATTTTCCAATGTCAGGCGCCCGAAAACTCTCTCATTTCGTTTGTAATTTGTATGGCAATGGCGATGGCTACGGCTGCGGGGCAGGGCCGTGTGGTGAAGGGGGCGTGGAGGCAGGGGGGGGGGGGGGGGCTTGTGCTTACCTCTGACCATACTTTCGCCAATTTCCACTGATGCGCTCTTTGTAATTTCTGGCCAACCATTTTCCATTGCAATGGCATTGGCCATTTTTTACATACATACATACATACATACCTACATACGTATATATGTATGTTTATATAGATATATATATATATATATATATATGTATAGATTTTCGGTTGATTTCCAGCTGCTTCTTTTGGCGTTCAGTTGCGTTGCGCGGTTTTGCGTATCTCAATACGAAAGTATTTGTATCTGTGTGCGTGTTATTGTGTGTGTGTGTGCGTATGCATTTTTTCTTTTTGACTTTCGCAGTTTTTCGCTTATCGCCGCCAACAATCACACAGTCAACCTCAGTTGCGGCGGCGACCGAACAACAACAACAACAACAACAACAACAACAACATTAACAAAAGCAACAACAACCATTGATAAATAGTCAAATAGTTTTCCACGCACCGCATTTTACAACACACGAATAAAACAATTGCCCAGCCCTGAGCCCTGCTGAGCTGGCCGGAGAAAAAAAAACCAAAATCAACAACAACAAGTAAACACGAAAAGTGTAAAACACATTGTGAAAATGTAAATTTTGCCATTGATTAAAAGTGAAATACGCGCCGTAGTCACATTTCAAATTTTCGCATTGGGCTTCTGTTTCGCGGGCGGAAGGGGTGGCGGGTGGGATAGGGGGAGGGGGAGGGGGAGGGAGATCAGGCGGCCATTGAAAAACTTCTTGCAGGTGAACTTGAGTGGCATAGTAATTAAACGCATTTAGATAATATTATTTGTCTATGCATATTTCGAATACCCTGTACTTTTTCCATGCAAAATAAGGCTGCTTAAAGTCCGCATTAAAAAAACATTCAGATCAATTCTTATCTATGCTTAAATATATATATGATTAATCGGGTTAGAAAAATATGAAGAACTTTTCTGATTTTCCGTCTATCTACATATATGGAAAAAAGCTAATTTTCTTTTGTTTTCTGTTTTAAATGCTAACAGTCTGCAGTCCCAATTTTTCGAGCACATCTCGGAGAATAAAACAATTCGACTCGACCCAAGTCGCATTATTAATAAAAATGATTTCAGGGAAATGCATGGGAAAATTGCATTGAGAGCCGAAAAAGTCAGCTATAGCTGGATACAGGGTATTTTTAAGTCGTCCTCCAACATTTCTCACTTGTTGAACATTACTTTAAACAAATTGTTATACTAGAGAAATTTATTTGGAAGCGCATTTCTGCGAGATTTTATGAACTCTGGGAAAATTAACGCCCCATTTAGCAACTGAGAATAGAGTATATATAATATATTTATATATATATATATCTATGTATATCTGATCCGCAGCCAATTCGAGGCAAGGTTGTGCGGTCATTATTTGAACCGTTATTGGGCCCCCGACTAGGGCTAATTAACGTTGCCCGCGGTGGTTTGGTTTCTCTCGGCTGGGTCTTGTCGAAAAATCACCATGCCTGGGCAGCAGCAGGATACGTTGTCCTTGGGCCACGCACAGTGCCAAAAATTGAGGTTGTTATGCCAATTAATGGCAACAAGCTGATGTGACACCAGTTCCAATGCTGCCAGCGGTTCCAGCAGGACCACCGGGCTGCAAGGATAATAGCATGACCTCTCTAATAAAGCGTTTTTTTTTTTTTTTGTCATTATCGATTCGCATTGTCCACGCTGCGGTTGCCAACGGCCTTCGACGGATCAGAATGAACTCGAGCTCAAGGCTCAATCAAGGAAGGATCTGCAGGCGGTCAGAGATGTCAGCACATGCTAGCCGAGCTGAGAAATCTATTTAACAGCCCAGGGGAACTGATTCAAGGCTATGTTTTGGGATTTGAAGCAGCCAGCCAGAAATTTAAATTTTAAATATATTGTAAATTACACATCATTTATAGATACAAAAAATCAAACTACCTTTAAATAAGTACAACACAAATAAATATTTGCTAAAGTGAAACAAATGTTAGCCCAACTTTGAATTTTGGGCTTTTCCACTTGACGTATTTCTTTCAATCTTATCTCGGCCAGCAACTTTCCTCTAATTAGTTTGGGACGACTTTTAACCATATCGCCAGACCGCAAAAGTGCTCGTACTTCACAAATTGATAAAGCTGCCAGAGACTTACTTTGTTTTTAGAATTATTTAATAGATATGTATTCGGATGGCAATCATTTAAAATTGGGGGGGAATTCGCAATTATGGTTTATTCGCTGGAATTTCAGATTGATTTGAATAGAAAACACAGATTGAGTTCGTTATTTTGTTTTGTATATTTCCATTGCTTTTTTTTTTATTTGGTTTGAGAAATTCGTTTGTGTTGTAATTTTTTTCGCGCTAAAACTTAAAGCTATACAAAAAAATTGTTTTGCTCTTGCCTTACATGACTAAAAACTTAAACATTATCAGTAGTTAAATTCGCATTATTCAAAAAAAAAAAAATAATAATAATAATTACCCCGTTATAGATACATAACGCGCTATGTACAAGACAACATTCAAAAGTTTTCCATAAATCGAAGGGAAATAATAATTTTGTAGATGTGCGATTTTATGGGAACTTCTTTGGCAAATTACCCTATCGAAGACAAAGTTATAAATGGTGTTAAAAATAAAAATAATAGTGTATAAAAGTGTGTGTGTGCGTGTGCGTAAAAAAAAAAAAAATTAAATTATAAAATTGAACTAAAATTTGGTTGTTCCTTTGGGCTTGGGTTTTGTGGGGGGCGGGGCCGGGGCGGGGCGGGGTTCGTTTAGGTTTTATCATATTCCTTAACGTTCGCCGCAAGGCGATCGAGCGAAATTCCAGGCGGGTTTCTTGAGATACTTTGTTTTCTTATTTTTTTGTTTTTTCTTTTTTTTTTTTTTTGGTATTTTGTGCTCGCGTGTGTGTGTGTGTGGGTGGGTGTAGGTGTGTCTGTGTGTGTGTGTGTGTGTGCAGCGAACTCGACGCACGCTTTTATGAGTCGAGCATAAAACTTCGAGTGAGCTCGCCGCGCACAGCCCCCTTTTGCCCCTTTGCCCCTTTGGCCCATTGCCCCTTGCCCCTTGTTAATGATGCAGCTGCTCCAACTGGCTTCAACTGGCTGCTCCGCTCCGTTTGCCGGCCGGAGTCGATTTTCCGCTTCTTCCTCTTTGTGCTGTGCTCTGCTGTGGACGTGTCTAAACTTATATGACTATATCACAATTTTGCTGCCGCTCTGCGCCTGCTCTTCGCATCCTGCAAGCTGCAGCCTGCTCCCATATCACTCAGTGTGTGTGTGTGTGTTTGTGTCTGTGTGTGTGTGTGTATATGTGTGTTTGTGTGCTGTGCGTTTGTTTCCTTTAGTAGGGCCGCCACACGGTCTTCTGCTGGACGACGGCGTTCTTCAGCTTAGTTGCCGCCGGCAGCGTCGTCTCCGGCGAAGCCTGGCGCGAAGCAGTCGCAGCTGCCGCCGCAGCCGCTGCCGCAGCCGCCGCTGCTGCTGCCGCCGCCGCCGCAGCGGTTTCGTGGTAGAGCGGCTTGAGGGCGGAGGGCGCCTTGAGATCGCAGCGCATGCGGAGCGGCACGGAGATCTGCTGGGTGGGCGAGCTGCGCGTAGAGTCAATGGACTTGTCCAGCTCGTACTCGGACTTGACCACGTCGATCTGTTCGTCGTCGGAGTCAGCGTCCGAGGCGGACTGTTCGTGTATGGAGCTCGTCTCGATGGATGTGTTCAGCTTGAGCAGCACGTGCTGCGTGGGCGTGGCCAGCGGCGTGGGCGACGAACTTGACGGCCGCGACGAGGCGGGACTCATGTGAGCCGCTTCCGCGCCGTGATGCAGTGCCGCAGCGGCCGCGTTGCGCGCCCGCAATCCCGCGGCGGCCGCAAAGTTGTACGGATGGAAGGCGTGCGGCGTAGACTTTTGGCTCTGGTGGGCGGCGGCGGCGGCTGCGGCGGCCACGTGATTGAACGGGAACTGTGGCATTGCGTATGCGGCCGCTGGAGCGCCGCCCGGCGGCGATGGCATCATGGAGCCGGCCACGCCCATGCCGGACGACTGCGGCGGCGGCGGATAGTCGGCGGCAGTGGCGGCGGGTACGGCGGCAGCGACGGCAACGGCGCCCGGCGACACGACGCCGCTGACGCTGCCATTGGGCGAGGTGGCCGCCTTTGACAGCGCCGGATGATGCACTGCAGCGGCGGCAGCCTGCTGATGCCGGAAGTAATCCGCGTAGCCGTATGTCATGTAAGCGGCGTCCAGCCAGGCGGGATTCAGCATGAACGGATTGAAGGCGCCGGGATGTGGATAGCCATAGCCTGCAAAAAGCGAAAACGATAACAAGCAAAAAGTTAGTTAAATCACAAATAAAGACAAAATAATTTTTTTTTTTTTTGTAAAAACTTGACTCGAATCGGAAGAGGAACTTGGGGCAGGGATTGGGATTGGGGGGTAGGGACTTGGGCTTTGTTGGGTGCGCAAAAATGAAAATCGTAATGGAAACTAAAAAACTCACTTTGCTTACTTCTTGGCTCCCGCGGCCCGTCGACCGTGACTTTGATCGCCTTGCTGTAGCTGGCTATCTGGACCGGGTAGGTGGCAATGGTGATGGTCAGCGTAAAGGACTTGCCGCGCCCGGAGCGTCCAACGAAGCGCAGATCGTTGAACTTGGCCACCTGGTTCTTCATCGTCGTGGTGCAGTTGCGCAGCTCGCCGCAATAATTCTCATCGTTGCCGCACTTGATCGAGACGAGCGTGCCGTCGGGCACATCGTCCAAAGCGATCACCTTAAATGCGCCCGGCAGTGATTTGTTTGAGCGCCAATGATTCGGCAATGCGCTGCATAGGATCGACGGCGAGCCGGTCTGTGCCAATTCGCCGTGGTATTCCTGCAGCATCTCGTGCAGGCTGGCGAACATGTCCGTCATCGAGCTGGGCATTTTCGCCGAGTTCGTGTTGGCGTTCGAGTTGGAGTTCGTGTTGGAGCTGCTGCTGCTGCTGTTATTATTATTATTATTGTTGTTGTTGTTGTTGTTATTGCTGTTGCTGCTGTTGTTATTGTTGTTGTTGTTGTTGATGCTGACGTTGTGTGTATTGTCCGGCGTGGAGCTGCCCGTGCTGCTGGCCGAATGTGTGCTGATATTGCCCTGGCTGACGTTTGTCGCCGCTGCCGCAGCCGCCGCCGCCGCCGCCGCTGCGGCCAGGACCTGCGTGTGGGCGCTCGAATTGGCCACCAGTGTGGGTCCAGCGGGTAAATGCATTTTATGTTATGTATTTAACTAAAGATGTTTGCTGCACGTGCTCAAAAAAATGTTGATGCTGTTGTTCGTTATCCAAGTGGGGTTTTCGTAATCCTTGTTGCACTTCACCAAAACCAAACCAAAGCAAACCAAACCAAACCAAAAAAAAAATAATAAGGATAACTGAACTTTTGGTTAAACGGTCGCTAGCTGGCAATGCCGCTGCTTATCGCTTTTCACGCTTTTCGTTTGATTTAGCACTCGGTAGATATACACGCAAAAAAATTGTTCGGTTTCAAAGTATTTTGTTTGTTGTTGGTTTTCGAGTTGCGGTTTTTGGTCGCTGCTCGTTTCGCTTCACTTTTTGAAAACGCGGCGAAATCGCTGTCTACTCTCGCTCGCTTCTCTTGCTAGCTGCGTTCTCGACACGTTAAAGTCGCTGTGTGAACTGTTTCTCAACTGCGATCGTTGCCAGTATTTAAAGTAGAATGCGCTGCCGTCGCTGTCGCCGTCGGCGTCGCTGCTGCGCCGCTGCAAGACGGCACTGGCGCGCTCGTTGGCTTTCTCGCTCGCACCTCACGCGGGTCGAGTCAACTTACTCGCTCGCACTCGCTGCAATCATTCAGGACGTCGCTGCGTGGTTTGGTTGGCTCGTTCGCTTACCTATTGTGTGTTTGTCCGTTTGTGTGTGTGTGTGCGTGTGTGTTCGTGTGTGTGTACGGGCTAAGGGTGCAGCGGCTGCCGGCGGCGGTGGCGGTGGTGACCGGGGCAGGTATCAACCACCATTGCCACAACAACAACCACAGTAAAAATTTCCCATTTTTCCATTGCGGTGTACACTCGCGCACACAGAAAAACACTGCCAGTAACAGCAACAACAACAGCAACAACAACAACAACGGCAGCAAGAGCAACAGCAAGAAATAAGGGAAGTCGTCGACTGAGGCAGCAGAAACGGCAGCGACTGAGGCAGAGGCGTGCGCTGTTGTTGTTGCCGTTGCTTTTGCCTTGCTACTTGTGGCCAGGGGCGCGCGGTCAAACCGACAAACGAAAAAGAAAAAAAAAAAGTAAATTGAAAACACCAAAGGCGAAGAGGGCAAAAAATCGTTGGAAGCGAAATAAAAATGTGCCATGCGAGAGCGCAGCGCGAGAGCGGAGCTGCTCTCTGAGCACATTGGAAAGGCGCAGGCGAACGCACAGAAAAAAAAAACATCGGAAAAAATACATGAGCAGCAGAAAAAAATGCTCTCGCTGGGGTTTTGATGGGAACACAAACAAAAAAAAACAGAGAAGAAAAAAATTTGTACACAACGCAAAGGAATAACTCATCACGCTCTCATTCGGTTGCTCCATCTCTGTCGCACGCCCACGCTCTGTCGCCGACGGGCGGTCGCTGCCTGGAAAATCCGTTTCTTTACGCACGCAACGCGAACGCTGGCATGCAACAGTTCCAACTGCGCGCGTGTAGGCACCCCATGGTCGCCGCGCCCGTACCCGTACCCGTACCCGTTACCCGTACCAGTACCAGGACCCGGCCAGGAGCCGTTATCCGGCCGGAGCCACAGGTAGCGCCTAAGTTTACTTTTCCGCGGGGGGCTGGGCAAAAGTGGCGTCCACTGAGAGATCGGCTCAGAATATCTTTATTTAACAGAATTCGTCATTCATTGCTATTTACTGTGGAGATTAAACTGATCAGTTGACGATAATCGGCAGCTTAAGGATAATCAGCAGATTAGTCAGCTTGCATTTATGTTAATAATATCGCTGACTAAATCTTTCTTCCTACTTGCGGAAGTAATTTGGCCAAAGGACCTTAAACTAGGCGACTTTTTAACAAATTTTTTGTTCTTTTTGCTTTAATATAATTTCAACTGTTTTTCAAAATTAATATTTTAAATAAATACGTTCTCACGACAAACTTATAGAAAACTAAAAGATTTATTCAATGGGCACTGAGTAAGTATGATATAAATATTTATTTTAATTATCTAAAGCCAAAGCAATATTATAATTATATTATAAATATAGTTAAATTTTACCATTTTTACTTCATTTTTAATCAATAGTTTAAATGTTTTTGCCAAAAACAAATACGTTTTATTAAAAATTATTGTTATAGAAAACTAAAAGATTTATCCAAAGAAATCTAATCATTTATAAAATATATATTTTCTTAAGTAATTTAAGCCCAATGCAACATTAAAATAAGAATATAAATTCAGTTTACATTTTTAATTCATTTTCAATAGTGATAAAAACAATATCTGTTTATGTAAAATTGTTGCTGCTTTTGCAAATTCAAATTAAGAGCATTTTAAGAAACATTTAATTTTAATTATGAACTCACATATATAAAGTGAAAAGTATTTCAAATTTGCTCAATTATATATTGGTGTCCTGGAATTCAAACCCATCTTTCTGGTGTAATTAAATTATTGAACCCAGGACGACAAATCAAATTCGCGGCAGCCCAAAAAATTGCGGAGTGCCGACAAAGTTAAAACGAGGCCACAAAGGGTTGAGCCTAGGCGGTAAGGGGGGCGGGGCGACCACAATGAGGAGCGGGGGCCAACGCTGGAGCCAACCAAAACGTCGCGGCAGCGCGCCTCGCAACGGGAAAGTCCACGCACACTTCCAGTCCAAGTCCAAGTCCAAGTCGAAGTCGAAGTCGAAGGCTGCAGCGTTTGTCGCTGCCTTCGCGTGCGCGCCCGCACGCTGTGAAAACGACAGCGGGCAGGGAACGAGGCAAGGACGCGGCGGCAGCAGGCGTAGGTGCCACAGGTTAGCAGGCAGCGTGCGACAAGGACGCGCCCGGCCATTTGCGCGGCATTCCACGGAATTCGCAGCGCATTGTACTCCCGCCGTGTCCTGCTGTCGTTTTCCTTGGCAGCCGAGCACCCGCTGATCTCCAACAGCGCACAGAAGCCGCGCGTTGCACGCGCATCGCGCGCGGCAGGACGCAAGCGGAGCGCTCAAGGATCAATTGCTGCTTACTACCTGTTTCCAACTCTCTCTCTCTCTCTCTCTTTATTGCCCCGCACAGCTGCGCGAGGAGCTCGCGGAGCCACCCTTTTTTTTACGACTGTTATTTTTTGGGCCGTGCTAAAAATCCAATTGCCGCCAGGTAGCCGCCACCCACTTGGCAGGTAGAACGTGCCACGTTGCAAGTAGGGACAGGTCAACCGACAGGAGCGCCGCTTGGCCGCCTAATCCTTTACTTATAAAAGTCAATCGGCCGGATTATCCAGCACGTTCCGCAAATATTTTGGGCGATTAGCGGCCCCGCAACAGGCCATAAAACCCGCCCAACCTCGGCACGTCCAGGATTCCCTGACCAGATCGTAGATCGCCATTTTTCAAGAGATTTTGAACAGTTTAGACTGGTTCAATCAATCAATATAACAAATATTTTATTACGATCCATACCGAAAAAAAACGTAACTATGTTTTCTTAATTGCTGTTTCATTTTTTTCACTTGAAGCATATTATCTATAAGTTTATCTTATTTACATACAATTCTATAACTAAATAAAACATATGTATATGAACATAAATACAAATATTATATGTTGATATGTTAACTCTTTATTTACGGCTTGCGGCTGTATGACGAGGCTTACGAATTAACGAGGTTCCACTGTACACATTTCAATGCTTAACTATTTAGATTAAATTTAAAATTCGATATTTATTTAACAACAAAACAATTTCGCCGCAATTTTGTTGTTTTTCTAATATTTTGTTAATCATTTTAAAATCAGATAATGAGATAATAATGAGACCAACGAAATGAAGATCGTGATATTCCAAAGCGACGTATTCCAGTTTCCAGCAAACACACAACAACACAGCGCCACTTCCACGCGCGCAGAGCTTTTAAGCTTTTAAGTGAATTTAAAATGCGATCGCAGGCAGCGCAAGCAACCAGCCAAGTGGAGAACTGTGGACGCTGTGCGGGCAACTGTGACGATAAGCTAGCCCAACCCTCACACACATATGTACATACACGCACACACACATACTTGCTTGCGAATAGGGGCAGGAGGCGCTGCCGCAGTTGAGGCCAGCCAACCAGTGGCAAGCGGCGCAGCGCGCCCCTCTGGCTGGCCGCCCCTGTGGCCACGGCCACTGAGCGCACGCGACACGATCGGTGGCCGCCTCTGCGCGCTGAGGGGTTGTTTATAAATAGACACACGGCGACCATTGAGTGAGGGTTATTGTGATCGCTGAGCGCGAGCGAGAAAGCAGCTGACTCCGCCCCAAGAACGATCGGCGCTTGAGCGAGCAGCTGGAAGAATTGCGTGCGCTCCGCTTACTCCAAACGCCGCCGTTAACTAGGCAACACTAAAAGCTTAGCGCACAGCAGCGGAGCGAATATTCAACTGGAAGCGGCGACAGCCGCATTGAGTAATTGAGAGCCATTTTTAAAATGCTGCGACGCCAACTGCGCCGCTTTGCGACGGCAGCGACCGCGAACGTCGCTTGTAAGTGAATTGTGGTTTGTTGTTTTGGTTGGCGCGCGCTGCCGCTGCTAACGTCTGCGTTGGCGTTCACGTTTACGTTGGCGTTGGCTTTGGCGCTGACGTTGACGTCACTGCTGCCAGGATCAACCACCAAGTTGCGAACGTAAAAAGAAAACAAATAATATAGGAAAAAAATTGAGGCAGCCTTTGAATTTTTCCAACTTATGCCGTCGCTGTTATTGTTGGCTGCTCGCTCTTTATGAATGGGCTCTCACGCGCGTGACTGAGCGCGCTAGTGGGCGAACGAGCGAGCAAATGAGTGAGTGAGTGAGTGAGTATCCTTCGGTACGCGAGTGAGCGCATCGCCGCACTTCCATTGCTGGCCACCTTTCCATTGAACACTTTTATTTGAGTGTTATTTTTTTGTGTTGCTTTTGGGGTGGCTGAAGAGCTGTGGTGAGTTTAAAGATGAGCATTTTTTCTTGTTGTGCGCTACGGCGGCAGCTGGCGCTGACACTCCCACAATGCGCCAACACACACACACACACATACACAAGCGTAGGGACCGCAACATCGACAACTGTGCCCACAAGTTTGTGTAATATGTCTGCCTTGGTGTTGGTTCTGCACTGTTCTCGCCAGACGCCCATGCATTGGCTGGTTCAGCGGTGTACGCGCCCCCTCCTCTGCGCCCGCACACGCCTCTGCTCGCGCTGCTTCCAGCTGCCAGCACTGCCGTGTGCGCTACTCCGCTGCGAGGCGCTCGAAGACGTCGTCAGATGTCGCTGCTGCATGCTCTTCATTTTTGTCTTTGCCTTCGCCTTCGCTTCAGACTTCTGCTCAATTTGTGTGTTGTTTTGTGTGCACAAATTCCGAATAACAACAAACAAACAAATGCACTTTGTATCCAATCACGTGTTTTTGTGTGTGTGTGTGTATGAATAAGATTTCTATAGCTTTTTATCTCGTGCCTCGGCTTGTTGTTGATGTGTTTTATTGACGCAGGAGTCTCGCGACAATTAACAGCTGCGGATCGTTGAAATACTAATGATTGTTGTTGCTGACACATCGTTTAGGGCATGAGATATGGATACATCCGAAGAGACAGGAGAGTGAGAGAGAGGGAGCGAAGAAAACTAAAATGGAGGGCAGCACGTTGTTAGCTCCGCGAAGAAAGGACACAAAGAAACAATAAGGGATCTCTGAAAAATGTGGGCCAAGAAACATAAGTTATACAAAACAAAATAAAATAGGATCAATTCAAGGTGATCAATTATAAATTTTGTATACATTGCATATTTAGGTTCGTTTGTTTATCACTAAATTCAAATAATAAAAAAAAGAAACAAAATACAACACGATCAATTCAAGTTGATCCAAATTTGTAAACTCAAATAATAAATTTTTTTTTTTAAATCAATTATTTTATTTTGTAACTTATGCCAAAAAAAAAATAGATATCAATATAAGAATTAATTGTTATGTGGAAAAATCTGAATTCCCTTCAAAACAACCTTTTGAATCAGCTTAAGAAAAGCGACATTTCCTCTACAAGGTTCTAAGGAAACTTAAAAATGTTTTTGTTTTAAATACATAAAGAAAATTTCTATAAAATGGATTTATTTACTTACTTAATTAAGAGTTCACAAATATATATGTACATATGTATAGAGGGCAAATCGAAGGGTAAAGCAATGCTTGGCATTGCATACATATATATAAGTGTATGTGTGAATATCTGACAGCAACCCCTTCCCTTGGCAGCTCTTCCCGTTTTAGCCAGCGGCCAAGTTCGAGTTGCAAGTTTCGGCTTTTGTCATGCGATACTCGGAGCGGAGCATTGCCGGCAATAATGATGCTAATGTGGCTGCGAGCACACTCCACACTCGAGGGCACAACGCTGCCTGCCTCCCTCCCCCTGGAAGCACTCGAAGCGCGCGTAGACAATATAGAGATTAGAGCCGGAATCCGCTAAGCCCGGCAATGGGCCTTTAATGCGATAGCGCCCCGTGTTCCTTGTTCCCTGCTCGAGTGCCGGCAGCAACATCTACGATAAATGCCAGCAACAGGAACCAGTTTTGTTTCTAAATTTCACACACACACATATACACTCATACAAATGCACACGCACGCTAAATATCAAATTTCATATAATTGGCGGCCATTTTGAAGTTTTGCATTCAAAATGGAAAAACTCGTCCGCGCGCATTTTGCAGTCGTTACGAATCGCTGACCAGAAGCGAAATGCCGCTTCAATTGCAGCGCAACACGCTGCGCCCATGGGCGGGGATTGGGGCTGAAGCCGGGGGGTTGGTTGGGCTGTGGAACCGTTTGATGGGCCGCCACTTGGAGTCGAACATGACTTTTTTCTTCTTCCTCTGTTCAGAGGCGGCGCTGCAAGGGGGCACCAAAAAACTGGGCCATTTTAAAAATAATCAGACAGTTATTGTTATTAAATGATAATTAGAGAACACATTACTTTTTATATAACCTAATTATAAACATGTAAATCTATGAGATATTTTATTATTATTTTAGTTATAAAATAAAATATATTCAGTTATATTTGACAGAACAAGAAAACATTGTTCAAATATAATAACTGAATTACTGTTGTATTACATATTTATACAAAATACCAATTGAAACATAATCATAATTCTTTTATTAGGCGCTTATAGATCACTATGCAATTTAATATAATAGATTTTGACTGCAAAGTTTTTATGGTATAAATTAAATTGTGTGTCACAAATATAGTTTGTTACTATTTAAATAGCTTTTTTTAATTGAACAGGAAATGTTTGTTATTTATTAGGTGAAATGTATATGGAAAGAATCTTAATATTTGTGGAGCCCCCTTCGACGGCGCCACTGGCCGCTTGCCCCAGTCTCAGCAAGTTGTTCCATGACAACTCTTTTTCGCATTTTTTCCGTCTTTCTTCGCTTGGCTTTTTTTATTCGCATTTCGCGCTGAGAGCGCCGGCCTGGAATGAACTAGCAGAGCGGAGAGCGCGCTGCGTCGTCGTCTTGGAAATGTGCAGTCGCGTCGCAGCGACGCTAGTTGTTGTTGTTGTTGTTGCTGCTGCTGCTTTTATTTTACAAAGGCCGAGCGAGACCAGCGACCTAGCTACCCAGCGAGGGGTTGTCGAGGGGTTGCCCAAGCGCAGCCCTACCCCCAGCCTGCTCGTTGTTGGGCTGCCACAAAACTAGTTTGGCTTTGGGTTTGACGGCGGCAGCGGCTGCGGCAGCGGCAGCAGCAGCAGCGGCAGTAGCAAAACCGACTTTCCACCCACTTTTTGGTTTTTTTCTGGTTATTCCGGTGGCTGTCTTAGAGCTTTTTAAGGGTTGCAAATCAAAACGCGGTTTGTTGGTTTGTATTTTTGGCCAAAGTCGTCGTAACTTTATCGGCCGCACGTGGTAGAGAGAGAGAGAGAGAGAGAGCGCAATCAAATGTGTCTTTGTCGCTGTGTGTGTTTGTGTGTGTGTGGAAAGAGAGAAACGGGTCGGGGCGCTGAAGGGTTGGGCCAAAAGGGTGGCTGCGTACTTACGTACATACATATATGAAAAACGCAGCGTTAAAGAGTCATTATTGACACTTACCAAGTGTTGGACGCCAACCCACCCACTCCACCCCACCACTCCTCCCCCGCCCCATCAGGCCCAATAGGCCACACAATGAGGTAGCCTCCCCTGACCCACCCACAAAAGGCGCCACCGCAACGGCTCGTGGCGTCCTCCCGTGCTGGAAGTTGTCAACTCATATGCATAATTGCCTTGTATTTATATCTGTGGGGCGCCATCGCTGCGCAGTTTCTGCTCTCCAACCCAATTGGAGCTCGCGCTCTCTCCGCCGCTCTCTCGCTCTTTCGCACTGGCTGCAATGGCGCAAGCTATCTCACTCCTGGCCTTACCATATCTAGCTAGCTCTCTCCCTCTCCCCTACTCTCAGTTGCCCTGTCTCTCTCGCTCTCGCTAGCTCGGTCGCTCACTTTCTCTTCCCCTCTCTTTTCGGCTGCCAGGCTAACTGCGGCGTGTTGTTGTTTGTGTGCATTTTAGTTTGGGATTTTCGTGGCATTTTTGTGGCCTTTTGTCTGGTTAACCGTGGTTGGTTATTGGTCAACACGCACACAGCGACACACACACACACACACAACCACATATGAAACCGCTAAAAAAAATATTGACTTAACCAAAAATGCTTGATTAACTGTTATCGTTTAAAACACAGGCCATTTAATAAGTGATATAAAAACAACAACAACTACAATAACAACGAGCCCCTCCGCCAACAACAAACAGCAATAAAACACGGCGCGAAAAGTTGCCGGCCATAAATTGATCAAATAATAAACATGCATCAAGCCCGACAAATGTCTTTCGTATCATAAACAAATGTACATATAGCTAATGATGGGCCATTTAATAATAGTAATGTTGCTGATGATGATGATGTTGATGATGACAATGATGCATAGGCTAATAAAAAAATAAAGTCTTTTGCATAGAACACACACTGAATATGATAAGCTCCTTAGTTGTAAAGTAGTTACAAATATATTTGAATATTTTACCATTTATACAAATATTGTAAGCCCTATATGTGCATATATATATATATATATATATATATATGTGAATACTTATATATTCATATGTATCTGTAGTCAATTTTTTGGCGCTTTATTTGCAGAAAAATAGTTTATATAAAATATTTAAACACACTATAAAATAGTAATATACATAAAATATTTAAGCTATGACAGAGTATATTTATGCATACATATGTATATGTACATATGTGCATTTATATACACACATATGGCAATGGGTTTGATTAAATGTTATATTACACAAAGTTATTTTGAAAAAGTCACCAATAAAAGAACTCACTTCAGTCGGTTAAGTTTGGGATCTTAGATTTTTTATATGAATATAAGTGAATACATAAAACAACAACAAAATATGTAGTGTATTTCATATGCGGCTAAAAGTGTGCTAAGTAGTTTTTTAAAATTACTTAAAAGTGTTTTTATTATATATAGCATATAGTACATACATATATTTATGAATATAAACTTTTAAACAAGGAACTTTATTGTAAAAATAATATTAATTTCTCACTTTTCTTTGCAAACTTTTAATGTTTACTACTTCAATAATTATATTATATTTTATTATATTATATATCTTAACAACACTTTTATTTTCGAGTGACTGCTGTTGATTATAGTTTCAGTATTTGTTTTCAATGCAAATAAACTGATTACCTAAAAGAAATTTGAGCATTATTTAACATTTTGTTGAAATCAATAACACTTATTAATTAAAAACTATTTTATTGAAATATATAATTAAGGCATTGTTTAAATTTTGAAAACTAATACGGTTCATTTTTTATTGTACTTTAATAAATTTGTATTGTAATATCATTACATTTAATTTTAATACACAGAATTTCCGTCAGTCTAAAAACAACTTTATGTTAATATAAAAAAAAGAACAACATATTTCCACTTCAAAAGCAAAGCACTTAAGAAAAGAATGCAGCAAAAACAAAGGAATTCCAAAATCAATAAAGGCAAATAAAAACCTGTGCATTGGGCAACAATTCGCGCCCTATTTTATCAGCGTGACGACAATTAGCCGTGTTGGCCAAGTTATTTTGTCAACTGACCGCAAAGAATTAAAAAACAAAGCCAAAAAAAATGGGCGACTCAAAAAACAATGTGGACTAAAAAGCAAAAAAAAAAAAAACAGTAGAGCAGGAAGCAGGACAAAGCGCGCTGGCCATATAAAAATATAAAAATGTACTCCAGTTTTTTGACCAATTTTTAGTGGCGTTTTTTGTGCGTGTTGCGTTCGTTTTTTTTTTTTTTTTTTTTTTCGGTTCGACCGTACAAAGGTCTAACAACGGCGGCCCGATCGATTCCGGGTAAATGCTCGAGATTTCTGGGATCGAGAGGACGCGATTCGCAAAAAAGATGGGCCGTGTTTTATGGGCTTGTTAAAAACGAATCATAAAAACTAATTGTGCTTAGTTTTGATCTGGATCAGGTTGGGCAACAACCTAGCCATAAATCTGCACAGGATCGGCGGCTGGCTGACCTACAAATTGTGCGGAAAATGCAAAATGTAAAATGCAAAAGCAAAAAAAAATAAACAGAATGCTAAAAGATAAAGCCAACAACGAGAGCGCTCGAGTTTCCACGAAGCACGGACTTGCGTAATAATTTGCATGCATTTTATTTTTTTTCTTTTCTTTTTTGCTCGTTGCGCCGCTTCATTCATTGCCAACGTGGCCAAAATAAAAACAGGACGCGTCGCAAAAAATTGGCCTACAAATTACCTAAGCGGCGTAAAACAAGAGCACAGCCTCGCACCGGGTCCTGTGTGCTTACGTAACGCTCAGGAGCAGCATAGCGCAGGACATGGGACAGGACCATAATTTGCGGACCGCTCGACCCGCTGTGCGATGTTCTACTTTTTTGCATGTGCCACAATAAAAATCCATAGAATTTTTTCACGAACTCGACTTAAATGTATTTTTTTTTTTGTGCCGCTTTTTTGTTCACGATCCTTGGGCTCTCATAAAATGTGTAAATGGCGAGCAGGCTGATTATCGTCCGTATTTCGAAATAACTTAGGCGGGTGGTGGCCACGTTTATGGCACCTTGATCCTTGATACCCGTCGCCTAATCCGCCAGATCTAGTTTTGGTTTTTTCTTCGCTCTCGCCAAGCACCATAAAAGACACCTATATACAACTACATATATATATATATATATATATATACATATATGTATATAGATGTATATATAGGGAGACAAAAAACTGAAGATGTAGTTAAAACTGGTCAGAAAACTGGAGCAGTGTTTTATGAAACTCGGCGGGTCATAATTGTATTTTACGCCCTCTCTGCGAGTGCGAGTGAGCGAGAAAATAAAGAGAGAGAGAGAGAGAGAGAGAGAGGGGGGGGAGCAGCTTTTGCGCTTTGTTTTTGCAATTCATTTGCAATGTCAGCGCCACCTGCTGTTTATCGCCAATATGTCGCGATTCTTACCCTGTACACATGTTCCCAGTGGGCTGGGCGTGGACTGGGCGTGAACTGGGCCGGGGCAGGCGCTTGTTTGTCCTTTAACCCCAACGTGTGCTGCATGCGACGCAAACGAACGGAACGGAATGGAAAACCGAGCAAAGCAAAAAAAAAAAGTGTAAAGAAAATCAACCTACAACAACAACGACAACAACGACAACAACAACAATGTTGTGTTAATAATTTGACATTTTATTTGTCGAACAAGGGGCAAACAATCAAAAACGCTAACACTTTAAACGAGCCAAGTGCCAAGTTGGGGCCCAAACAACGAAAGCATTTAAAACGAACTTTGAAACAGCTGCAAAGCCAGTTTTAAGCCTATTCAAAAATTAGAATACAACTGAAAGCTCTTCAGCAAATAGATCATTTAGTCCGATTTATTATTTAATAATATTTTATAGATAAGAAAAATCAAAAAAAATAATCCTAACGATTTTCGTAAAAAACGAAGTTTAAAACACTTAAAATATATTTATTTGACTAAATGTAATTTATGTATAAGACACTATTTGTCTATTTAAATGTTTTGTTTTTGCGTTATTTATTTTATTTATGCATTAGAAAATATATGAAATTGTTTTGCACAGTTAGAAATTTTACTGATATATATATGTATATTGAAATATACTAACAAATTTAAAACAATATATAAAAATGTTGTTAAGATAGATAATCAAAAAAAAAAAATACAACACTTTTATTTGACATATAAAATTAAATATAATAAAATTCAAAAAAATATGTGTTTTAGTTATTCTTTTAAAATAGAGATATTTTCTTATTAGATTTTATAATTTAATATAATTAAATAAAATTACCAATTCGAAGCTTATTGCTGAAGGGCATTTAAATGTCGACCTGCTTAGAAATGCAAATCGTTCTTGTTGATTTATTTACTTCAGCAGCCGTTTGCAAAATAATCCTTTCCGGCTGCAAGTGCCCAAAAAAACACCCAAGCAACCCACGCCCCACCCCGCGCGCTTTTCCTGCTTGAAAATAAAATAAATAAACAAAACGTGGGGGGAAAAGAAAACGCCCACACTTAAATTGTGCGCTGACATTTTCGCGTTTGGCTTTGTCAGCAGCGTCCTTGCTGCTGTCATTTGTTTGCATTGCAACAACAACAACGACAACAACAACAACAACAAACGACACTCAAACAACACAAAAGGTGATTGCGATTGCGAATTCCGTTGACGTTTTTATGGCGCATTCAGTAAACCTAACAATGGCAAAACCGACAACGGAACAGCGAAGTAAGCCAACTCCTTCGACAGAATGCAGCCAACCAGCCAACCAACCAACCAACACACACACACACACACACACACGAATATGCACACTTGGCTCTTTTAATATTGACGCCGACTTCAAAACACGAAAGGCGGTTGAAGTATTTCGTATTTTGTATGTTTTGTATTTATTTTTATTTGCTGTTGTTGTTGCTGTTAGCAAAAAACGCGGCCGGTAAAAAGGACAACTGAGCGAAGGCAGGAAGGATTCACTCATCCATGACGCGACACCCACGCCCGGCTGCAGGCGAGAGCGAGAGGGCAACACTTCTGCATCCTTTTGGGCCATTGTTTAAAGCCGTTGCGCATTCTTCTTGCCGTTTGTTTGTTTGCATTGTTGTTCCTTTCGCAAATTTGCATGGCTTGCTTAACAAAACCCAATGTTTTACACATGCTACTCACTTTTCAGGGGGGAAAGGGGGGAAGCCACCAAAAAGTTTCGCTAAGGAGTCAACAAACTACAAATAACTTTTCCATATAATCGCCTTAAAACTCAAATTACCTCTTAGCCAAAATATTTCCTTAGAGGATTTCCCCTTAAAAGCCATAAAGATGAAGAAATTCAATCAATTTGCCACGATTAATACAAAATATAAATAGGTTTAAAACAAATTCTAGTTGTTATAAACTTACATAGATTAAAATTAAAATAAATAAGTAATCTAATAAACCAACTATATATATATATAAACATATTTACTTGATTTAAATACAATTGGGTTTGTTTGTTAAAATAAAAGAGACTTAAATAAAATATAAATATATATCAAAATATTTATTTGATTTGAATACAATTTGCTTATGTGAAAGTTTGCCCACTCCATAATTCAGTTATACAAATATGAATATGCCTGACTTGAGCTCATTCACAAATCATTTGAGTCTTTGGGCTTATTCAATTTCAAGACCCATTGATTGCTCAGTCGCTCGCAGATTCGTGTCGTCCTGGCATTCCTCGAGATCATTTTCAAAAGTCCTCGAACAGTTGGCCCACATTCGGCAAACTTTTCAACGGTGACTGCTCAAACTCAGCTGGCAAAAGGACCTCCTGTCGTTGCCGTTGGCTGCCATCCTCAAGTGGCCACTTGGCATTTGGCACTCATGTAAATGGACACAAATCGCTCGACAAATTTGCGATAAATCCGAATCATTTGCCCAGATTCTCATTTCACAAATGTCAAATGCACATTAACGGCAAACCCTCACAAAATATTGACGGGGGTTATAACGAACGAGATTACGGACGGGCAGCGGGTCCAAATTGAAAATATGACAACGCAATGGGTCTTTGTGTCTGGGTGCCGCCTCGAACTGGACACTTAGTCAGTGAGAGTAACAGAGAGAGTGAGTGAGTGAGAGAGAGAGAGAGAGAGAATGATACTCTTGAACAGGGGAACAGGGGTCGTCCGGCTGCTTAGGGCGGTCGCTCTTCCGTCCGTTCGTCCGCCAGCAAATGCCAATGCCAATGTTGTCAATGCAGTTTGACAGTCAGCCCTGGAATCGTGGCTGGTCGCTTAGGCAACTGTCATCCATCTCCAGGCAGGACAATCGAACATATTTTGCTGACATTTTAATTAATTTGACACTCGTCGCACGGTTTTCTGGTGTTTACGGTTTAGGCTTCGGCCTCTGGTTTTTCTGGTGGTATTACGCGGCTTTTCCCCGACAACAGCGCAACATTTAATAATAAACGAAATCGAAAATGCTACCCACAGCAGATATCCTGTTAATAAATAAAACAAATGGCATTAAAAATACCCTGTTTTAATGTACAGCTGTGTATTTAACCTTTCTTTCAAATCAAACAACCGAAACCCTTTTAGAGTCCGTAAAATGTATGATAAAAAATATATATATAGGTTTGTATATATAATTAAAATATGTATATACATATATACCAAGTCTTACAATTCATACTCATCGCTTTAAATAAAAGAAAAGAAAATATTGATATTCAAAAAATTAATGAAGAAAAATGTTTATTGGAGTCAAATTTAAATTTCAAGCTGTTTTTATAGAGACAAACAAACGTGGTCCTGATCACCAACTCATATCCCCAATTGTATCAGAGATACATATTTCCAAACCATCTTTTATTTGTTTAAATTTTGTGTGTGGAAAGTTGTCTTTAATATAAATAAATGTAAATACATTTAACATTTTATATCTACACAAAAACAAATTCTTCAAAAAATTTAAACTTTGCTTTGGTTTCAAATCAAGTTTAAAAGTTGCGAGTCTAAAGTTTATCCAAGTTTATTTCAGATAAAAAAATTGTAGGTAAGGATATGCCATAATTTTTCCCAACCTTCTTTTTATATACTATTTTGAGTGTTGCCCGGCACTTGCTTGCAACAGAGAGAAAGAGAGGGAGAGAGAGAGAGCGAGGATCAGTGGCTCAGCGGGAGGATGCGAGGCGCGTCAAAAGTCAGTTAATTACAGCTAAACCCCTTCGCCGGACTGGCTCGATTTGGCTTCGAGGGAAACAACAAACGCCCCCGGCAAGTCCGTGGGCGGTGGGCGTGGCTGGCAGGCAGGCGAGCAGCTTAGCAGGCGATGCGAGCAAATGTTAATTACCAACTTTGGCTAGCGGAACCAAAGTAAGCCACACTTTCCGGAAAAGCGAACGCGGCAAGGACAACGCGGCCAACGCGGCCAACGCGGCCAGCGCGGCCAATTCGCACTAAGCCAAGTGGCGGGGCTGAGCCGAAAGTCAAAGGATTAGAGCGCGGATCAGTGACCCTCGCCTCGGGCGAAAGGGGTGTGCTTGTTTTCAAAATAAACAAATTGCAAACGCACACGAACACCGATCGAGACTGAACGAGAGAGAGCGAGAGTGTGTGAGAGGGAGTCGGAGCGACAACTGCAACTGTCGCAAACGCCCACAGGAATTGGCAGAGTGCACAGATCCTTAGCCTTGCGAGGCGACCGCGAGGGTCTCTTAATTGCCTGCAACTAATTATGAATAGGAGCATGCCCGTTGCCTGAAAGGATTGCAAAAGGAGTGAGTGGCAGGCAGCAAACGGACGAACCCGTCCGCCACACTACTGTTTGTCCTTGCCGCGATTGTCGTCATTGTTGTTTGCAATTGTCATTTTATAGATGATGCCATTGTTCGACGTTGGCAGCGCGTTTCAACCCGCACCCGCACCCGTAAAACTCGGCCGGATTAGTGGGCATGAAATCTGGCTGCTTGCAAAAGGATTAAAACGAAATTAGTGGACTATGGCGTACTGTGAACAGCAGTAGCTCAGCCCGAGCGGACCAAATAGGTAATAAATATACCAACATATACATACATATATACATCTGTATATAGTGATATATAAGACATAAATACAGATATATTTATTTTTTATTCAAAAACAATTAAGGTATTTTTAGAATTAGAAAAATACTGTTTACTTTGTACATTATATGTTCTCTATGAATGATTTGCAACCTTGTTAGTTTATATAAAAATATTGGATTTGTTGGCTTTTGAGTGCAATTCAAAATAGGAAAGCTTTTTAAGAAAGTCCTTAAAAAAATAAAAATATGTTTAATTTTTTATAACTTTTCTAAAGAAGAGCATACAAAAGTCAGCATATACTCTTTATTTTTATGCTCTTTAATCTCTTGTGCTATTTAATCAGCAAACACTTAGACTCCTGTTAGATCCTTTGCAACACCTCCAGCATTTTAAATTAATTATGTGAAGGCATTAAATGTGCGCACTTGAAACTTGATCAATTATGCCCAACTAAAAAAATGGGGGTGGGGGGGAGGTTTGAAGGCGTGACGAAGGCGGAGTTTGTCTGTTTGGTCCTTGCGCCTTGCGCTCCGTCATCATTAATGCAAGCGCAAGAAATTAAAGTGATTTCTGGTGTTGGGCCAAAAAGTTTTGGGCCCGTGTCTGACGTTTTTCGGTGGTTGCTCAAAGGATTTCAAGGACAACCGGCGACCACATCAAGAACCTTAATATGGGCATCCATTTAGACGACTGCTCCTGATCCCGCCAAGGCATAAAAATCAACTCACATAAAACGCCGCTTAATGCGCCTTTTGTCAATAATCAATTTTCGCTGAGCTCCGCGAGCGTGCGTTTAATAATGCCAATTTATTTGCCCGTCGAAAGGGTTGGCTGCCGCAAAACAAAAAAAAAAAAAAAAAAAAAAAACAAAAAAAGAAGCCAAAAGCCCTGGCGTGTCCTGGCTGCCGCACAGTGCCACCCAACTGTATGCCACACGTGTCTCTGGCCGTGGCTGGCGCAATTTATCTATTTGATTTTTAGATATGTGGCCCCGGGCGAAACTTTGGCCGATGGAACGAGACGATACGCCAGCCAAGGACTCGATCAGTCAATCTGCACTGCGGATTAGCCGCATGTGTGCAACGGATTGCGCCCGATGCGAGATTAGCCGAAAAGCTCTACGAGAGTCTCCTTAAACATATATCATTGAGAATTGCTAAGATATGCTTGAAAAGCTGGCACTTATAACAGCAATTGATACAAGGATATATACCTTTAACTGTGCCAAGCACATAAGTATGTCCTTTAAGCCAGTCTTTCAGTTTACTATTTTTAACTTAACTCGGATTTTGTTTTCTCATTTGTGGACCGAGTGGAGTTGTTATTAAAAATACCCATAATCTATATATTTTATTTTACTACAAATACATCATATCTGTATATTGTTAACGAGGTGGAGATAAACATACATATATAAAAAATTAGATGATGGAATCTGCAGTAAAGAAGTTTTTATCTCAAGCTAAAATAGAATTTAAAAACTATTTTCCTTTTATTTTTGCCTGCCAAATAACGTTAAACCATTTAAGAGTATTTGCGTTTATTTAACAATGCACTTTATTTTGTTATATACTTATATATCTGTTTATGTATTTATTTTCCAGCACATGACCATTAACTTAGCAAATCTGTAGTTGTCATTGTTATGTGTTAATCAATGGCATCGTTGTGAGATCACACAAATCGTTGACAAACTGTGGCAGCCTTTGTTGCATGCCACCCAGTTGCTCGAGTGGCCCGGGTAAACAATAACGGTTTTTGCAGCACCAACCAACTGCCAACTGTGACAAAGCAACTTTGGCAACTTCATTTGCCGGCTGACCACACGCACGGGCCCGTTCCAAAACCTAATGACAACAATTAGTGCAGATTTTTCGCCTTGTTGTTGTTTTATTTCCATCTGGTTTTTCTAACATATATATTTTTCTATTTTTTGCATTTTTTTTTGTTTTTTGTTTGTTTCGTTTGTTGTTCAATTTGGTGAATGAGGCGACCCAAGGAGCATTTCTCATTTACGGGGTCAAGCGACGGGAGACTTTGCCGTGCAAGTGCAGCGCACTCGACTCAATGGCGACAACATAATCAGCAGCAGCAGCAGCAGCAGCGGCAGGGTGCAGTGCGTCCGCTGTGCGAGAAGCTGGAAGCCATTTGCCGCAGGGCGGCAGCGTGCGGCGAAGCGTGAAAAGGCAGCAGCGGCAGCGAGTCATGAATTCTATGAAACCAGAGCGGGACAGCGAGAGTATGGGCTGGAGGGGCAGGGGGCAGGGCCAAGCACAAATGGCGCAAAAATTGCACGCCAGGATGCTAAAGGATGTGGCACGTCACTCAGCACAGACACTTCAATTATGAGTAAGGTAAATATTTTGTAAAAACAACGCAACAGGATATCAATTGAGAATTATGTACCAAAGCGCATTATCAAAATGTGCCCATGTGCTGTCTATGTGTGTGTGCGTGTGTGTGTGTGCGAGTGTGTTCTCTGACATTTAAATAACTCAATTTGACACAAAGTCAATGGATGAGCAGCAAAATCAGCAGCCTGCGGCCAAGTCTTAGGCCACCCCGGAAGCCAAAAACTGGAGTGCCAATTGTATGTGTGTGTGTGTGTGTGTGTGTGTGCGTGTCCTGCTGCCCAGGACAGTGTGCACTTTTTTGTTGTTGTTTTTTTTTTGCACAGCTGCCGATAATAGTTACAGCGAATGCAGGCGATCCTGGATTCGGGATCGCAGCATTGCGTAAGTAATAAAAGCGAGTCGCGTCCTTTCCGCGAATTCGCGACCGCCGCGTGGCAGCCTAAAAAACTGAAAACCTGAAAAAAAAAAATAGCTGCACGCAACTAGAAGTTCCACTGGCTCATAAACCTGAACGCAGCACCCACGCACACAAAAAAGGACGGCCTAAAAAATCGCCAGCTTACAAAGGGCTGCCACAAAAGGATGTGCGCGTCATAAAAAACCAAAAGACAAAAAATTGCATAAAACGCGAGCGCAAAAAAAAATTGCACGCAAATACGCGGAAAAGTTGCATTCGACAGGATCCCTGCCAGCCTTAAGTAAAAAAATATTACATTTTCTCATTTTCTCATTTTCCCATTTGCTATTTACGTTTTCGGCGCGAGTTGCATTGTTTTTTTTCTTAGTTTTTTCCTAAAAAAAATGTATAAAAAAAACTTGACTTTAAGATAGCAATTTTTTTATGACGCGTGCAGGCGCATTTACGATAGGGATCGCAGGATTATGTAACTCGGAACAGACCGCGATAAATCGTTAAAACGAAGACATTTCTATGGGAACGCTGCAACTCAGAAACTGTTCAGATTGCAAACACAAAAAATACCACTAGACTTAAATTGCTAACTTTCTATCCGCAAAACTAACTAAACAGTATTTTAATGAAAAAAAAAATATAATAATAATAATATAATTTTTTTTAATTATTTATAAAATATATAATTATTCTTCTCTTGTATAAATTTTTTAATTAGAAACTCAGTTAAAGTTCTAACGAAAAACATATCCTAAAAACCGCAAGAAAACAAATAATTTTATATAAAATAATAATAATATTTTTATGTACCAGCGATATTTAATAAAACTATAACTATAACAATAAAAAACGAAATTTAGTATGATATTTGAAGAATGTTAAGACTGCCAAGCTAATTGTTGTTTATATTATCTTTTATGACGTCAAGAAATTAGTTCAGTTTCCTAAAAAATTACAAAAATTTTCTTATATCTATGCTTAAGAGGTATTTAATCCTTAAACTTTTACCTCTGTTTAAATGATTTTTTTCTTATATAAAATATTCTCTTAAAAATACTTTTCTCCTGATATTTGAACAATGTTAAGACTGTCAAGCTAATTATCAATTATTGAGTTATAAATGTAAAAATATCTATTTCCTTTCTTTTATATAATGTTAACTCATTCATAAAGTCAAGAACTGAGTTTCAATTAGAAACTCTGCGAAAACTCTAATGAAAAACAATTCCTTAAAAATTGCAAATATATATTTTGTATCAATGTTCAAGCGGTATTTAATCCTTAATCTTTTAACTCTATTAAAACAATTCCTTAAAAATTGCAAATTAATATATTGTGTATCAATGTTAATCTTTTAACTCAATACATATGTATATTTAAGTTTTTATCATCATATTTTTATATAAAATATTCTCTTAAAAAAAATACTTTTATCCTGATATTTGAACAATGTTAAGACTGTCAAGCTAATTATCAATTATTGAGTTTTCATGTATAAATCTCTATTTTCTTTCTTTAATATAATTTTAACTCTTTCGTGAAGTCAAGAACTGAGCGGTATTTAATCCTTAATCTTTTAACTAATTTGTGAGTATTTTTTTGAATGAAATATTCTTTAAAAAAAATTATATTTAGCCTGATATTTGAACAATGTTAAGCGAATTATCAATTAGCGAGTTTCCATGTAAAAATCTCTATGGAGAGGATAGCTTGTAAGCCATGAAACTCGCTTGTACCAACGGCAAGTCTGCCACTGCCAATGTATTCCCAAGTGTTTAGGCCGTCATTTTTTCTTTCATTTTGCTCGGTTCTCGGCCCGTTGGGAGAGGACTTCAAAGTGCCGATGGGCAAAATATTTTCATTAGGCGTTAATTATGTTTGTGCCGCACAGTAGCCAAAATATTTTCAGCAAGTGTGCGGCAAAGGGAGTCAACTCAAAGGATGCGCCGCCGGAGATTCCGTGTAAGCGCGTAACCAGGCGACAAAAGAACGGACTAATGAACAAGAGGCCACGATGATAAGCATTTTGTTGGCTGTTGGCCTTCGCCGGAATGTGGCAACATTTTGTTGCCAACTAATGATAAGGTTTTCTCTTATGTTTTCATTTATATTTTTTTTTTTAGCCGATTCTGGCAAATCATGGCAGTATGTGTGCCACAATTAGCCGAGACTCAAGGCGGAAGTGGCAGCCACTACAATTCATAACGGGCAACGGCAGCCTTCGCTGACAATGCAACAACTGCAAATTTTCCGCATTCACAGCATTTTCAGCATTTTGAGCATTTTGAGCATTTCTCGCCCAACGACTGCAAATTAAAACGAAACGCAAAAATTGCAATCCACCCTGTCATTAGACAGTCGATGTCGATGTGGATGTCGATGTCGATGTCGACTCAATTGTTTGCCAGTTGGCCAGCAGGGACATGGCTGCTGTTTGCCAAAAAAGGGTCCAGCACACACACACACACACACACGCACGCACACATCGATTTCAGATCCTTTTGTTGCAGCAGCCCTATAGATTCATTGCCTCGTTGCCTCGTTGACAGGGGGATATAAATGTTGTGATTTCTTAATTTTTGTTTGCATTTTTCTCGAATTTAGTAGGCTGTTGAGGTAATTACACTAATTATATGGCCCCGATCGTAGTCGTCTGTGTGTGTGTGTGAGAGATTGAGTTGTCGACTGCCGCATGCCTCGGCTAAGGGTTGCAACGAGGTCATCTGGCGCGTTGGATTAGTCGACATGTCAAACGGCGCAAGACTTTCCAACAGAAAGCAGCAAGCGGGTGTGAACCCTTGACATTGATACTACTCCATTCGAATTGGAGTCCAGATCAACAATCAAGTAATTATAGACTAACTACCCTCACTGTTAAAGCAGGTGTTACTAAATTGCGCGAGTTCAATTATAGAATATACTATTTTTTATTTAATGCGAATATGCATCAAGTAAAAACAAAAACGGAAACAAACACATTAATATCCGAGACATTTGAGAACCATGTTCGTCTCAGTTCAACGCCAAAGGGAGGGCACAGAAGGGTTAAGTATCGTTAATACTTTGTATTACCGAATCTGATTACCGGACTGCTCTTACACAGTTTATATATGGCAGACTCCTTGGATGTCTCTTTGCTTGGCGACTTCTGGGCCAAATTGGCAGCTTGATCAAAACGGATCTTGACCACAGACTTGCTGGCCCTGGCAGCCACATCCCCATTGTCCGAGTCAGCATGGGCAGGTGTGTACGGCTCAGGATCGGAGAAGCTGTGCTTGGAGCGGGCAGCGAACGCAGGATGGACGTTCTTCAACTGCACCGGGAAGACCGGCTGCAGGCCATCTCTGTTCCTTCTCGAGTGGTCGATGCTGCGATTGTTCTGCCTGTGCGATGGGCACGACACCGGATCCAGTTCCTCCAGCATGTGTTGCAGCTGCATCAGCTTTTCTATACGCTGCTGAATTTTCAAATTCTCCAAGCGTAGCTTGATCTGCTTGACGTTCTTCTGGACCCTCTGCATGTTCTCGTGCTGTATCTTAAACACCTTCTCGAAATACGATTTATTCCGCAGTCGCTTGCGCTGGCGATGCTGCATCAGGTGTACCCATTCGGGTTCGTCATTCTTCTTATTGGCAATATTGTTCACAGCGTACTTTTTATCCGACATTCTCTCGGGAGCGGGCGGCGTCTCGACGGTCAACTCGTCTAGGATGCTAGTTGCTTCTTTGCTCTTTTTATTCATCTCGGCGGCCTTTTTGTTATTGCGAGCAACCATATCCTTTCTCATAATCCAACCAATAGCCTCGGCATCTTCCAAGTCATTAGCCAAGTTGTCGCTTAAAAACTCCATATACTTCTTCGGCTCCATCGGTGCTGGCTCTCCCACAACCTTATTGGGCTTGTTGCCCGACGCTAAACCGTCTTTATACACGGGCGCTGGACGCGATCTGGCCAACTGTTGTCGGGTCACTGTGTCATTATTTGGAAACGTGAATTTAGGTAGTGTTTGGCGAAAAGACTTATTGCGACTCAATAGCGTATTAAAAGTACCTACGCAACAGATTTCAAATCAATCAATATTCACATAGGGTATCTAGTAGGTTAGGAAATACTCACACGTCCTTTGGGATAAAAAGTGTCTTAGCAGTGTTGGCCTGTTCGTCAAAAACGCCATTTTATGTTGTCCCGGAAGTAAACGCTCAATTAAACTTAGAAATTTTGGAGTTGATATATGTTGCCGAATTGTAGAGCCGAAAGTAAAATATAGTCTATGCTGTGAATATTGGGACTTCGTATGTCCGATCGCCTGAAAGTTTAGATATATACTGATTTAATTCCGTTTCGAAATATTACAGAACCCAAAACCAACTGATTTGTTTCTCATGGCCTACTCAAGTCCACAAAATTCATAATTAATTCTGACGGAAATTTCATTTCATCTATAAAACAAAAAACAATTTTTAAACATAGATTATCAACCAAAAGATTACTTAAAATAAATTTAAGAGAGAATTGGAAAATTATAATTATTAAACTTTATCACGAAAGCATTGTTTGAAATGCAGCACAAAATAACCAAATTTACAGCTATTTAAGCAAAAAGAAAAATAAATAAATAAGCAAAGGTCGTTCAGACAATAAAAGCTACACTGAGAGGGGCTTAACTAAGGCTTACGCAAGTATCTGTAGAGCAGCCAAGTAGTTTTAGGGGAAACAAGAGGGATCACAACCTATAATGGGACCACACACTCTCATCAAGATGACAGCAACTGGCTTGGCTTGGCGACTTACACGGGGTGGATTGCTTCAAATGAGGATAGGTAACAGTGGGCACACATGGGCGTAGAACGGGCGCCGGGGGGGCGCAAATGACCCAGAACAGACATTATCATTACAGGATAAATGGGCAACCGTGAAAACTGTGGCAAATCGAAGCACGAAACGTTGCAAATGAAATGCATACGAAAGTGAAATGGAAGAGCTTCCTCTCACTTACTCACACTCTCTCTGAAAATAAATATGGACATATTTTATCCATTTGACAATTGCCACTTCAGAATACAGGAGCGAAATCAAAGCGAATTTATGACTACAAGCGTGTATAAAAATAAACTTTTGCATAATTTATGCATTTAATGTAAACAGACAATTTAAAGGCCGAGCGAGGCGTGGCACACTGCCACAGGATAACAAGTCCTGCGAGGTTCACGCGAGATCTTTGACCTGCAAATAAATCTTTAAAGAAATTCACGAAGATTATCTTTCATTAATTAAAACCAACTTTATGTGTAAAGAGATATAAATACATAAAAAATATTAATAATTATTATTATTATTGTTCTATTTACTGCGTTTCATATCTGCGTTTTCTGAACATGGAACAGGAAATTTCCCGCTAGAAACTCGAGCATAACCGGTCCTAAATCCGAATTTTCCGTCTTATAGAGTTTTCGGCGGATAAACCAAAAAAAAAAAAAGGGAGCTTGCATTTAATATCAAGTATGGAAGATTGACCAGTGTTGGAAAAGTATATTTGTATGATATAGACCTAAACTCTGCTTAAAAAAGTCGTACTGAAAAACGAATGGAAAATATAAGAGAAACTTTGTTTTGTGGCAACCCTCGCAACGGTGGCTACAAAAAAATAATTTCAGTTGACAGGCAGCAGTCAGCACCACGTCAGAAATCACAATAACAACGACAAAAAAATGAAGAGGAACAGGCAGAAGCCACCCTAGGGTGGGCCAAATGCAAAGTAGGACTGCCGGCGATGAGAAACTACTTGAAACAGTGGCAAAGGGGCGGCAGGACACGTTGCGGACGAATCAGAGCCATGGTTCATTTACGTAGCAAATTGGAACTTCCTTTGGGAGCAACTTCGTCTCGGCCGAAGATAAAAATGAAGATGAAGATGAAAATGAAAATGTTGATGATGATGATGATGATGATGATGATGATGTAACTCCCAAAACGCTGCAAGCTAATACGTTTTTTGTTATTGTTGTTTTGTTTTGTGTAATAACGAGGCAGGTAAGCAACGGGAAAGGGAACCGGGAGAGCGGAAGTGCAACGAGTATCTCACAGATACGCATATTAATGGCACTGATTGTGCCGCGCCGATATCGAGCGAGCTATCGACCAGCTACTTGAATTACATTTACATGCCACTCGCACCCATCGCCGGCCCGGTCTCAGTTTCTATATCTGCATCTAAATCAGCATCTATATCTATATCTGTAAATGTATCTGTCACAATTGCGCCGCCCGCACCCAAGCTGGCGAGAATGCGTCAACCCGTCCTAAGCGCATTACGCCAATGAATGCGATGAGAACCGTAAACGAGTACGAGAGCCGGCATTGAGTATTCGTATTCATTCATAAAAATCTGAGGAGATCTTTGTGCTGCTTTTTTTTTATGTTTGTTTTTTTTTTCTTTTTTTTTCTTTTTATTATGTCAGACGGATGAGTTTGTTTACCTCGCAGTCACAAGAGCCGAGTCGCAAATACAGATGCAGATTAGATACAGCTACAAGATGCCAGACACGAATGCCGTTACAAAATACAGAGAATGTGCGAATCGCACCAGACCAATGCCAATGCCGGAGCTGCGTCGTCAATCTGGCCTCCATCCGCCGGTCGTTAAAAATCATCCGGCCACTTGTGCATTGCCGTAAATCTTTGCGCCACTGGGCGCACATCAAAGTGGCGACCACATGAAACACAACTGTCGATAACAATGTTGCCACAAGTGCAACTTATGGGGGATTCCATCAATCGAATTGTATTTATTTATGTTGATGACAGCTTAGCTTTAAATTTTATATTATTAAAAATATTAAACAATAATCAAGGCAACATGCAACGCGTTGCATGCGGCAAGACAACCTGCTGCTGCACAGATGTTCCGATCGTTATGAACTCAAATGAAGCCCATTAATAAACATTGTTTAAACAAAAGTGCATAATTTAAGTGAAGCCGCGTACAAAATGTGACAGCCTTAATTAGTTTGTTACGTCTTATGGATGGATGGCAGCCAAATAAATATAGGAGAGCCAACTGCTTAATGGTAAATGGTGAATAGTAAATGGTAAATGATTACTGGTAACTGGTAACTGATAAAGGGCAACATCCGGTTGCCCATTCCAAAATGAAATGTGCATGTGGTGACCGTTGACGATTGGGCGATTGAACTTGTGCTGGGCTCAGCAGCAATTTGTGATCATTAAAATGGTTCCGTCGCGGAGTTAAAGGCGACGGCATTTAAACCGTTTACACGGGCACAGACACTAACCGAAAGTGTCATTTGGGCTGCCAGTGTCCACTGTCCACTGTCCACTGTCCAGTGTACCAGGGCTGGGCCCAAGGGAGCTCGACTCGGACTCCGACTACGTTAAAACATGTGGGAAATGAGCAATAAAAACGCAGCCAGGAAATCGAAAGACAATAGAATTGCGGCGACCGGCGTCGTAATTGTTGGCGTTGGTCATGGTGAACCGTAACAACAGCAACTGTCAGTGGTGCCTCTCGGCGGGAAGAGAAACGATGGACGAGGGACGCGGGACGAGCGGTGCGGTGGTGCGATTGGACCCTTGCACACAACAAGTGTAGCCAACACGTGCGTGGGAGCTGCAACTTGGCCAGGGTCTAATTAAGGCCTAATACACACTCGCACACACACATACACACACATACACAGAGACGAAAGCGGCAACAGCTGTTGTTGACAAGGGGCAGGCAAAGGGGAAAGAGCTCGCCCTGCATCTGTTGTATAGGTTTATCGGTGTATTCGTGTGTGTGTGTGTGTGTGTGGCATATATACAAGTGTGTTTACGTAGATTTATGTAAATTAGCTGACCAGCGTCCTTTGCACAGGCGCAAATGATTCCCAGAAGGCAGAGGAAAACAAGGATGAGAATGAGGAGCAGCCTCAACTCTTTCGCTTGCGCCTTTGCCGCGCGTTTCATTCACGTGAAAAGTGAATTTTATTTAATTTACATAGACGCACACACAAACATGTCCAAACGGAACGTAAAGAAAATATTTGTGCAGGAAAGGAATGCGCATTGCTTTATGACATTGTTGTAAACCCTTTTAGCACACACACCCAATAATGTTGGATGGCATGCGCAGATCCTTTGCCCACGGACAGCCAGACAAACGGACGGACGGACAGACAAACGGACGGACGGACAGACCGAGTGCCCTGGCTGACCACCCCGGCCACTGTTGATTTTTCGCGGTCTAATAAAAAAAAAGACCGGCCGGGAGAGCAAAAAGGTTTGGGCAGCCAAAGAGTTGAGGCTTCCGCAGGCTTGAACCGCCGCCTTCGCCGCATTGTGTTAAATGCTAAGAAAAATCAGTGCATTTTTCCACGGAAATTACAAAAACCTTTTGGTTTTTCACCGCCATCGCTCAACGGCGGCCTGCCCTTTGTGTGTGCCCGGGGTGTGAGTATTTGCATAATAATAAAACAGGCCCCTATCTGCCCCCCCCCCCCCCCCCCCACAAGCCCCAAGCGGTATTTCAATGATTCAGCCAGGGCGGCGTCAGCTGTCAAGTGTCAAGCTAAATTTAGTATGCACAAGTATTCCAGCTTATTTATATGTTTTACAAATCAAAATAAATCAATTGATTTGGTTTACTCTAGAAATGCCAAAATTGATAATAATTTTTTTATTTTCATTTTCAGTTGTTTACTGTTGTATTAATACACACATTATCTTCAACAAGCCCAATCAAAACAATTTTATTTACATATGTATGTAGCACAATCAAAATTTCAATGTACACGTTTCTGTATAGTATAAATATGTAAAAAATATATATAATATAAATATGGACTACACCTTAATTTATTTATTTAAATTTAAATTTGAATTTAAATCTTATTTTATTAGCAACGCACTTTTAAAAACGCGATCGACTCACGCCTAAAGGTAAATGTACCAATGCTTGGCGCGGGCATAGGGCAGAGGGGAATATCTCGAAGGCCAGTTCGGATGACACACAAACACACACACACACACACAGAGATGGGGAGCCGATCAGGCCACCAGGCCAGAGCCAAAGTGCAAGCTAACAACTGATAAGCTATCGGGGCAATGACGGCGCGAAACTAGGCAAAAGCAAATCTGGTTGTTTGTAGAGGTGTGTGTGTGCGTGTGTGTGTGTGCTTTTTTATTTATTTTTATTTTTTTCGATAAAAGAGCACACCACACTGTTGAGCAACGTAGGTGAAAAACGTTGGAAACAAATAAAAAAAATAAAATAAAATAAAAACGTAGAGCGTAGCAAAGTTTATTTAAGGCATACAAAAATATTATGTATTTACAATGCGGACCCCGTTGGGGGCCTGGCGATGTGTGATGTCGATGCTCAGGGGATGGAGAGGATGGTGTGGATGGTATTGGCGTTGGTAATGCGCTCGGGTCATGGGATGCTTGTGCTAAAAACAGTCAACAACTTTGAGGTAAATGCTGTGCTCGCTGGCGAGCAGCGCAAACTTGGCATCGAAGCGAATGCGCTCCACGGTCTTGTCACAGAACTCAACGCGATGCTGGCGCAAGAAGTAGATGAGTCCAAGCTTAATCTGCAGCTGGCCAATTTGCAGGCCAATGCAATTGTGCGGTCCGGCGCCAAATGGCAGGTACGACATGGGCGTCTGCTTCGGTTTGTTCTCCGCACTGAAGCGTTCCGGATCGAAGCGGTCTGGTTCGGGCCAGTACTGTGCGCAGGCCAAAAACAACAAACAACAATTCAGTTAAGTGTGTACGATTAAGATAAGGAGAGCGAGCGACAGAGAGAGAGAGAGAGACTGGAAGCTTTTCATATGGACATACCTGGGGATCATGGTGTATGGCCAGACTGGATATGAAGACGGGCATACCGCGCCTGGCATAGCACTCGGCGTGCGGGCGCAACGAGCAGAAGCGCTTCTTGTTGATGGGCGTGCACTCGCGCTCCAGCAGCGGAATTATTGGATACTTGCGCAGCGTCTCCGCCACAACCATTTCCAGATACTGCATGCCGCCGATGAGCTCGTAGCTGAGACCGGGCCCGGCGTTATGGGAACCATGGGCGGCCGCAACGGCGAAGGCGTGGCGTATCTCGCGGCGCAGACGCTCCTGCATTAGCGGCTGTTTGGCCAGCTCGTACAGAGCAAAGGACATGGTGGCCGAGCAGGTCTCGATGCCGGCCACCTCGAAGCTGGCCGCCTGGGCGGCCAGAAAGTCTGGATGATGCGTAAAGTGCGTTTTGTCCTGCTGCAAATCGGCCTCCTTTTTTAGAGTGAGCAGCATTTCAATGAGATCATTGCGCAGATCGCCACCGCGTTCACGCTCCTCGATCACCAGCTGGATGACGCGGCGCAAGAACTCGGAGTGCGGCTCCGTGAATAGCTTCGACCGCAGCAGCGGCACCAGCTTAGGCAGAAAGAATATCACAAAGAAGTCTATTATGCGTCGCACATTGGGTCTGAATATGTCCTGACAGTGTGAGCCGATTTCAGACTGCGTATTGCGCAAACTGTACGATCGGAGTCCAAATGCGATGCTCGCGATCATATCCGTATTGTAGAGATCGCACACATCCTTGATGCTAACTATGACGCCTCTGGCGGCATCGCCGCGCCGCAAATCGCGCATCAGCCGCTTAAGATACCACTCGAGATCGCAGCCAATCTATAGAACAGAATTGATCAGTAACAATTTCAACACATAATATATGTATCGATCATCATACACTACGTAACAAAATTTGGCAAGCAACGCTAGCAACAGTGGAAAAGTTTCAAATCGGCCAAAACAGGTGTCGACTGAATCATACAGTTTTTGGATTTGCAAAGAAATATGGAAAAAATATTTCTATAATTATATTAGTTAAGCAAACCAATTGTTAGAAATTGTATTTAACAAGTTTTAAAGTTAGTTTAGGTTTCCAAAATAAAACGTGTTGTGTGTAAGTGCAAATAGTCATAAGAAACTTGTTTGTTAACCTCAAGCTTATTATTTGCTGACTTTGAAATATTTATAGAAATCAAATAAACATTATTTTACAAAGTATAAAGTCTAAAATATGCACATGCATGCGGCTAAATTCAAATTGAAATAAAAAAAGTTTATTTGTGATGAACTTTGCTACGAGTGTTAAGTAGTCTTGTTTACACTAGTTAACAATTAAAAAGTTGTTCTTTTTGTTTCAACACACATTAAAAAAAATGCGTAAAACTTTTCCACTTCACAGGCTGATTCATAAAAAAAAAAAAGATAAACAAAACAAAAACTGTTGTTTGTTGGGCAGTGTAGGGCTGAATGTTGGCAGACTCACCTCCTCCATGAGTGAAAACATTTGCTTGATCTTGGCGCCAGTGAAGACCGGCGAGAGTCTCGTGCGAATCTCACGCCACTCGGGCTGCCGTGCAAAAAACAGATTGAGGGAGCCCATCTTGTCGTGGCGCACATCGCACTTCGCAAAGCGATTGGAGAAGCTGACAAAGTCCTCAACCAGAACGGTACGCACCAGCTGCAGGTCGCGTATGAGCAACGCCGGCTGATGGAACAGGTAGATGCCCACGACGGGCTCGTTGCGAAAGCGCTCATCGAAGTAGAAGCGACGCAGCTGCAGGGCGAACGACTCCTCCAGCTTGAGCACCTTCTTCAGGTTGCCCAGCAGATGCGTGGGCTGCACAAACTTGACGCGACGTCGCTGCCAATAGACGTAAGTACGACGCGACCAGATGAACACCGCTGTCAGTATGGTCACAATGCCCAGCAGTATGTTCGTGGAGTAGACCATCGCGAGTGAGCGAGACAGTGTGACCAGAGGCGAGGGGACTGAGAGCGTAGGGCGTGAGCGTCGTGAGTTGTTTGTTAGCTGCTGGTGCTGCCGTTGCTGCTGTCGATGTTGCGGTGAGTGCGGCTTCTGATGCGCTTTGCTGCAACTGGGTCCGTCGTGGCACGCTTGTGCCAAATACAAATAAATAAATACTTAACAAATTATATCACAATCGAGTTTTGGTCTGCGCAGCGGCCACGACGGCAACGAGAACGGCAGCGGCAATAAAAACAATGCGGCGACAACGTCAACAACAAAGACTGGCAAGAAGAAGAGCAAGCGGCAGCAGTAACAGAAGAGTATCGCGCACACACATGCACGCCAGCGAACACACACGCAAATGCGAATGGCGAGAACAGCAAAAAAAAAACGCGCTAGTAAGCTCTACAAGCCGACGCAATGAACTGACGTGACGTCGACAACAGTACTGGGCCAATGGGCCCCAAAAACTTAAATTGCGAACACTGCGACGACGGCGACGTCGACGTCGTCGCCGCTCCCGATTATCAACAAAAGCAGAATACAAAGCAAAGCCAACGATTGACAGCCACAACAACCGCAACTGGCGTCGCAAACGCCCCCGTCATCATGATTAACCGCAAAGTGTTCACGCTTGGCGAGGGGCAGGCAGACGAGGCAGCCAGCAACGACGCGCCGCCGTTGAGATCTACTTACGCTCTTAAAGCGCACTCCCATCTAAAACAACAACGGCGACATGTGAGCATTAAGAGAGAACAGCAAACGCTCTGCGGGCAACGGCACATGTGCACCGGCACACTGTCACCGGCCAATCGGACACACTGGACAACTGACAAAGATTTCTTTTTACAATGCACTTATACAGACAATATGTAAACAGATTTATTTAAACAATATTAACACTAGAAATCAAGTGATAGACAATTAAAAACACATAGGAAAATAACCTGTTCAATGCTGTGCATTTGTCCCACTGTCCACGGAAGTCTCTACACAACGCCAACCGCAAATAAAAGTGAATATTAAAAGCGAATCAACGATAGTGACAACAGCAGCAGCAACGATAGCAACAACTCCACGTGACAAAGCTGTTCACGAAAACAAACTGCGCTCTCAAGAATTTAAGAACACGAAAAAAGCGAGCAGCAATGAGAGCGAGAGAGGAGCCACAATATCAAAGTTTTCAATGACCGGAGAGACTGAGAGAGTGAGAGCGCCGTGCCTGGTTTAAAAATAAACGCATGTTCGCTTTAGCTCGCCTGATGTTCTTATTGCTGTTTGCGTTTTGTTTTCGTTTTTACTTTACCATATTCCTCTTTAATAATCAACCAGGGCGCACATAACTAAGCAAACACTATTTTTGCGGCCAGGGCTACGCTACGCCACGCTATAACAATGACATGCAACTTTGGGAAGTGCGCGCAAATTGAATCTAGGCATTGGCAACCTGCTGAAGCCAACAAAATTCAACAAATCGTTTACCGCTCTACCAATTGTTGGGCTAAGTGCTGCAGACAGACAACGCTTTGTCAAGAGCAGGAAAAAGGAAACTCCATTTACAACAATTGACAGAAATTTGCACTTGTGTGTAAAACTTTCACGTTCACTAGTTGGCCCCACTCTCTAATGCTCTAACTTGTGCGGCAGCACATCTGCTACGGCTTAACTAAATGCACATTTAAAGATATAGAATACATATGTACATATGTATATAGTTTTATAGTTAAATATTCGATTTATTACATATACATGCAGGCATACATGTATGGATGTGTGTTTGTGTATCAAAGCCTATCAAATTAAGCCAATAAATGTACTGACAGTCGTTAAAGGGTGTGCCAAATTCGTTACATGCGTAAAGAAAAATGCACCATAAAAAAACCGTTTTCTTTCCTTTATCTTGTTGCCCATTTTGTATAGAGACAACACCCGAAGCAAGTAACAGTTACAAATGTGCAACATTTCCGGTTGCTTCAGTTTGGGATACCAAAATCTGTTGGCCACAGTGATGGGCTGAGAGCGGGTTATATTGTGTGTGCGTCTTTTGGAAAGGGGGCGGCATGCGCCTTGCTTTGATTAAATTTCACGCACGACCGCATGAGAAGGGGTTGGGTGGGAAGCTTGGTCTACGGATCGAAATTGGAATTCGAATTGGGATACATACAGGTATTTGGGTGTGTTCGTGTGCGTGTGTATGTGTACATACATAAGCTGACTGCAGTTCGATTTGCATTTGTTATCTTCGAGCAAAGTGTTTGCCGTTCAGCTCGAGAGTTCACCTTTGCCCCCACTCCAGCTTAAGCTCGCCCCGTCACCCCTCGCCCTTTTACCCGGACGCGTCGCGTAGCCGGTGATGTGTCAATAATCGGCATTGCTTATGCACACAACGGCTCTGCAAACACGCGCGCACTTGTCGTGGTGGCAGCGTGCGCGGAGGGATGCGTTGGTCCCGCGGGGAGTGGGAGGAAAAGAGGCGGACTGGATGCATCCCCCTTTGTCCGACAAGACATGGCATCAAATTCTGTTGAGCCCGGTTCAGCTCGGCTCAGCGCCGTTCTCGGGGGCACAAATCAAAGCCGTCTCAATAAACAAACAACGTGCGCATTTCATGCCCAGCTATCCAAACCACCCAACCACCAAACCCACAGACAGGATTTGCCTGCGTCTTGTGCCATTTAGTTTTGGCTGCGACTTTGTTTTGATTCCATTTATGCTGTTGACACTAGAAATCTTTTAATTATTGTCACGCATTGTGCTCGCAGCCAAAGCAAATAAGGAGTGGAACTGCTCCTTGTTCGCTTTGTACAGTAGAGCTTTTCCTCGCACTGCGTTAGTTTTTTTCTATTCCTGCCTATGCTATTGACATTCTGGTAATCTTGTGGGAGTTGCGTCAGGTGGCGACACTTACATACACGCCTTACACACGCCTCCAAAGTGCTTTCCAACATAATGATTATGATGACGAGTCCCGGTTCCGTGACGGTGGCTAGCAATCCAAGTAGTTACATAAATTTGTACGATTGCGGGATTTGACACTATTTGCCATGGGAGACTATAACAAACTCAAATTCCTAATTATAGTTAGCGATATGCATGGATAAATTAAATATAATTATTTTTTTTTTAATTAATGTTTCAGTATAAATATATTACAAAGAACAAATATTTACGTTGGTTAAATATTCGTATTGCACGATAGTGAAAATCTTGTGTTAATTTAACGATTATTTGTTATTATGATAAATGTAAGACAATTGCCGTTTTCCCTTTATGAGCCTTTCTGAGCCTGCACCTGCATCCACAGGACTTGCATCGTTGCACACATGAGCAGCAATCCTGACCAGCTCTCTGGGCGGCATCCTGGCTGGCAACAATAGAAAGGCCGGCACACATGTTGGCCATAACCAAAACTGATATGTGCTTTCATTTATATCAAGATGGAGATGGAGATGGCGATGAAGACGGAGATAAAGATGTGCTCGGTGCCATTGATGTCGATGTCGATGCGCGTAGATAAAGTGCGCAAAATAGCTACGTAATTTGACGTTAATGTTACGCTAATAATAATCTGTCAGCTCACATTAGCCATGGCCCATGGCAAGCCAACACACACACACACACACACACACATACACATATGGCAGATTGTAAAGATTTTGGTGTACCTACACAGGAGCAGATACAAGCCCAGGCAGCTGATCCTTATCTAATGCGCATGCGTGTGTGCGAGTGACTAGTGTGTGTGTGTGTGTGTACGATTGCAATCAAAATGAGAATGAGTGTGCGAATGCAGCACGTAATGTGCTTAGCCCTGTGAGGCGATGTAACGACCTTAGGACGATGCCGATGCTACCGTTGATCTTCCGCCAGTATTCCGCAGTCCGCAGTCCGTTGTCCGTTGTCCCTGGTAGTGTTTTGGGTCCGGTGTTGTTTCATTGTTGTGCTTGCCATTTTGACGGGTTTCGATTACGCTTGTAGTTTGTTTTCTTTTTGTTGTCTTGCGATGTGTGTTCTTTTCCATTGAAGATGCTCCGTCATGTGTGTAATCCACTCTGCTCGTTGCTCGAAGTTAAATGATGCGCGCCTAAGTTGTGCAATTTCCGAGCGAGACCAAAGCGGCCGCGACCCAGTTGCCGTTTTCCTTATTAATTTTCCTTTCCTATTTTTTTTTTTTTTTTTTTTGTTAGACACGCCTCGTCGCCCGAAAAAAAACCAAATTGCATGAACAAATTGAGCCAAATGCATTGCAATTAATGGACGCAACTGCGAGTATGTCACAGCACTCCCAGTGGACCAGATCCCCACATCCAACACCACCACCACCACCACCACCACCAACCAGCTCAAATTGCTCCTCTCCGGGGAGCTGAGACTCGCTGTTTTTTGTCTGGCCCAAATGGATGTACATATGTAAGTATGTACACACATACATATGTATGTTTGTATATAAATGTCATTTGGGTCTGGCCATAAAGTCAAAGCCCAACAAATGCAAAGTCAAAACGCAGCAAAAGTGTTTTTTTTTTTTTTTTTTTTGGGAAAAATAAAAAGAAAATACACCATCTAATGTGCATCTTGGAACTGAATAATTTGACCTTCTAAGAAATGGCAAAAAATAGCAAAGAATAAAAAAAACTACAACAAAAAATAGTAAATAGTAAATAGAAAATGGAAAATAGAAACAGATCTTTGGGTTGCTCTGAAAACCTAGAAATCTAAATAGTTCGGTTCACTTTTCAGGGAAAGAGTTGGGCGACAAAAAATACAAATAAAGAAGTTAGCCCGGCATAAAATGCATTTCCCAGTATTAACGGTAGGTAGGGCCGCGCATTAACCCGTTACTGCCGCACAATTGTTGCAAATTGTTGTTGTTAATGTGCGCTGTGCAACTCTTCGAAGGGGTTAAAAAAATGCGCCCTTTTTTAACGCTCGTAAAACAATAAAGCCATAAACCTCGGAACGACATAAATTAGAAAATGTGGAACAGTCCGAAGGCCGAAGGACGACGCATCGCGCCAGGACGCGAAGGGTTAAAAAGTGCACGACTTACTTTTTTATTGCTACATTTTTTTTTTGTTGCTGCCTTTTTTTTATGTGATTCCATTTGTAATCGCCAGCAGTGGGTTTTGGCAATTGTTTTTGGCTTGGGCTTACAACTTGGTCAGCGAGTGGGTTAAGTAATGCTAATTCCGCGAATCTGCCCCGGAATGGGCTGCATCTACGGGGAACTTGTAAAAATAAAAAGTGCAACCCGTTGGCTAAATGGAACACTAAAAGATTCGAGGTGACTTTTATTTTCTTGGTTTTCGTCGAGTTTTTATTTTAAGCGTTTTGAGCGTTTTGACTGCTGCGGCAGCAAAATCAACTTCTACTATATGACTGCTTAACATAAAGGCGCAATTAACGTTAACCCCTTTGTGGCCCTGGCCGGCAAACGCAACCGATGCCGCCTTTGAGTTCGCCAATAAAACTGTCGCATAAGTTAGAAATTTCGTTGCGCCTCCGAACAATAGAAATTATACATTTTAATTAACTTAAAGACCGGGCTCCGATCAAAATTGATGTCTTAACCTGCTGCCATCTTCTTCTTCTTCTTCTACATCATAATCATATTTATTTTCTCACTGTGCGGCCCTCGTTCACTTGTTCAGTGTGTGTCTGTTTTTTAAATATTTTTTTATTTTTCAATTAAGTTTTTTTCTCAGGGCACCGCGACTCCGACTCCTTGAGTCTTGAGTTTGTGCAACCGCCGTGTTGCCGCCATGTGTTGCATTCGAGAGGCCGCTCAACATTTTTATGAGCCCTAACAAATTGGTACAAATTGCCGTGTGGCGTTCCCGATTGTTGTTGTTGTTCCCTTATTTATACATACATACATACATACATATAAATATATTGGCCAGCTTCACAAATTCGATCAGAAGTTCTCAAGAGAAACAATCTGAGCAACTGGTCCAAGACCTCGGTGGAAAATGGAAAAGTGTTTTTGTAATGTGTTAAATTTACCATTAAAATATGCAACTGTTACAGAACTTAATTATCGCTATGAAAAATATTCAAGCTACTAAGAAAAATGTGACTCATTTTAAGTTGCTTTAAGAAAATGTTTGAAAACAAACTTTTTTTGAATTTTTATAACTATTCGAAGATTATACTTAAGATGTCCTTGAATACCCATGATTTTCGGATAAAAACTTTTGTTTAATAATCAGTGAAAAAAGAATATTAAATAAATGAAATAAGCGTGAGTTTTAACTACATATATGAATAACAAATATCTCGAGGATAAGGAAGATATATGTTTACAGTTAAAATGTTGTAGTAGAGAAGAATCGCATTTATATATGTTATATGTATTTGAAAAATTATCGCTATATTAATAAGGCAAACTATATTAATCATAGCTTAATGCCTTGATAATGATTAATGGAGCTGTCGATGACAAGGCAAGGATACTACTAAACAACGAGGATCTATACGATAATTAGTGGGTAATCTGACTAAGAAAAATGAATTTAAATTAAATATTTAAGTAGAAGTTTTTCATTAATAATATATGTACATATATGTATGCATGTATGTATTAAAGTTATGCATTGCTAAAGTTAAGTCCATTAAACTTAAAATGGCTACAAATGAAAACCATCAAGCAGAGATTTGGGGCCCATTAAATGGAGCTGGCAAACAGTCTGGACCGGCAGGCGACAGTTGGAAAGTCGATGAGCTGTCGTATTTGAGCATCGTGTGGCTGGGTTGGTGACTCAATCAACATGTCGTGGCCGTGTCTAAGCTGGGCAAAGCCGACTGGCCAACATTTGGCCACAAGTGCAAGCCCGCAAACGCTGCAGTTGTGCCTGCGAAGAGTGCAGCAGCCTGGTCCGATTGCAGGACTGCAAAGTACAGCAGCCGTAGCAGCAGCAGCAGCAGCAGCCAGGACTTGGCCACAATGTTTGCATTAACTAAGTCTGGCTGCGGAGTCGGAGATGAGTCGAATGTTGCGCAGTGCGCCTGATTAATGACAGCAGTGTCGTGACCTTGCCTGGGCCTGAGCCTGGGCGTGTAATAAACTTGGCCCTGGGCACATTCGCTGGCTTAATTAAGCCGTTGCACATTAATGCAGCCGCCAGTGAGAAGCCAATATTTTTGTTTGTTAATGAAATCAATTTCGTATCATAAATTTCAAAATGCCTCCAACGATGGCTACCAGCAAAAGGACCGAATAGACAACCCAACCTGGCCAGTCGAGTTGGGTCGAGTCGATTCCAGCGCAGGCCGCAACACTTGCCACCCAATTGCCAGGCAAAGGGGCGCCCGGTTCGTGGTTATGTCAGCAGCAGCGCTTTGGTCGTTGCCCGGGTGCCACATATTAATTCCAGTTTCGCACTCTCGCAGCAGCAGCAGCGCCAGGACATGGACATGCCGTAAATAGTTGTTCGCCCCCCCCCTCCCACGCACATCCACAGTTTGCATTCATGACTCCCGCTGCCGCTGCTTTTGCATTTATTAATAATTATAATGTCTGCGCTTGTCGTACACGGCGGCCATGCAGTCGACACCTGCACCATACCCTTATCGCCTGTCGCCCATGTCCTGGGTCTGTGCCTGGGTCTGGGCCTGGGTCTGGGCTGCAATATGGCATTCATAAATCGCAGCTCATTTCAGCGTGGCCACGGAATGCACACGCATAATTATTTCAACATGCAGTTTGCACTCGCCCCCGCCTCGACGCCTTTGGGGGCGTGGGCGAATCTGTTGCAAATGGCGCAGAATGCGAGCCAACACTGCGGGCGTGGAATGCCTCTAGAGGCGAATCAACACATGCTCCTCATTGTGGCTGGATGCTTTTATACATATACTTATATACAGTACATACAAATATATGTACATTTGTATGTATACATTTTTGTGTGTGTGAGTTCACATGCACATTCTGATTATTGATAGCTCTCGGGCGCAAAATGTAACTTCATTGACTAAGGCTAATTAGAGTAGCTTCCAGTTACATAGAAGTATATTATGTAATATAAGTATAAAGTCTGTATATTATAGATTGGATCAAACTAAATGTTTATCTGCTTTACCACAATAAATGTATTCTATAATATATAAGCTAATAGCACGAGTCGAAAATATTGTATGAATAGATATTCATATTTACTTGTCCGCAAACTGTAGAAAGAGTTCGGTTATTGGTAAGAGAAGAGGTCCTTCCGGCCCGTCTGGGGTTACTTATAAGTTAGCCTTTATAAACAATTTCTTTAAGTGCGTGTCTTAACCGATAATTATCGATTTAAGGAGGAGTTCTTATACTTTGGGGAGTTGGATTAAAATATACAATTTTTGTCTTCATTTTGTTTTAATTTTTTGAGAGCTCTCCTTAGTAACGATTCGAAATCTGTGTTTAAATGGTTTTATCTTTTTATTGTGAGTGCAAAGAATTAAAGTTTACAAATTGCTTAGGAATTTGTTATTGTTGCTGTTGTTGCGAAAAGGGCGCCCCACTCAACTCTTGGGGCTAACCAGATTTCCCATTTGAATGCAAATGCAGAGGCCACTATTGACTACTCTAATAAAAGTTTGCCAAGGAGTAACTGGCAAATGGCAGCATTTACACACACACACACTCACACACACGTACACTTAAGTTGCTATTGGATATTTCCCGCTCCATCTTTTCTTTGCACACACACACACACACAGTTAGCTGTGTTGCCAATTAGGGGACGCCCGGCGCCCAATGCCCGATTTATACCGTTACAGTGTAACCAATTCTCCATGGTTGCGCAATAACTGCAAATTTAATTTTGCAATTTCGCGCCTTTTCCCCGCCCCGCCCCGCGTTTCCCTCGAGCGCGATTTTTATGCCTGCCTGGCGCACCACCCCGTGCAACGTCCAACGCTTTCCCAGGCGCACATAAAATCTTTCACACACACACACACACGCATACACACCTAATCTCAGTCTGTGTGTGCGCGCTATAAATTTGCGAATAAATTGGCAAACAGCTCCAAGGCCGTGAAAGCCTCAAAAGCATTGCAAAATTAGCGGCAAGTTCAGCAGAGAAAGGGGTGGGGGGGGGGGCGGAAGGGGGTTGGGTTATTTAGCTTGGGGACTCGCGATTGAAAAATGTTGGACTTTTCTTGCATTTGCGGCTTTGGGATTGCACAAATTATGTTATTTGTGAAATATAAACAGAAAGTTAATAGAAGAGATGAAGAAGACTAACATCTTTATGATTTTGATATGGAATATTTTATTTATTATGAATAGATCGTAAAATAAGGGGATGCAGACTCTTTAAGACGGAATATTTTTTTTATATTAATATATATATTTTTGCTATAAATGTCGCATGTTTTCATTATATATTATTAAATATCAGTTTTTTTATAATTTGAAACTTTAAAAGATTCATAAAAATTGGCACATGTTATAACTCTTGTTCAAGAATTAATTATTATGAACGTTTGGCAAGCAAATGTAAAAGGTAAAATTTAGTTTTCTTTACTCTTCAATAATTAATTTATAATTCAATCTGATAAAAAAAAGAAATAACTAAATTACAATTTTTCTGCGTTTAAAATCAAGAAGTTGACGTTATCAAGCTTCCACTGTAGCTGTGACAAAAAGTCAATCGAGATGGAACCCCAAAATGCCGTCAACTTTTGCCGACAAGCTATGAATTTAATGCCGGAATTCAGAATATGGAAATCCGAGTAGCGGAGACTGAAACAGAAAGCGTATCTTTGTCGAAGTTGGCGCACAAAGTGAATCGCTAATATTGCCACCAAAAAGCAATTGTGGAGAGGAAAAATCCATTTCAGGTTATCCGCGAATTTCAATCAGACCCGCGACGCCCAACAAACTAAGGCAAGGGACGGGGGGGGGGGGGGGGGGGGGGGGGGGGGGGGGGATTTGAGGTTGGGGCATAAAAATAAATAAACACAAAGGGCATACGTGATACGCAGAAGAAGACGCGAGCACGCTGGAAAGGGGGAAAGGTGGGGGGGGGGGGCAGTGGGTGCTGTTCAGTGGCCCTGTTACTGGGACAACAAACCGAAAATAACAACAGCAGGAACAACAGCGATTGCCACGTGCGGCATTCAAAGACGCGACACGTTTGGGGGCCACGAAGAGTTGATACCCAAAAAATTGCCATAGGAAATCCACTTAGGCTCGTTTGACAAAACTACTCGTCAAAAGGTGCACCGAGTATTCCGGGTGGAAGGGGGTGGGGCGTTGGAATAGGGAATAGGGATCGTGTTGTGACACAGCTGGCGCGTGTGAGCAAAGAGGCAAAGATTTATGGCATCTTTTACGTGGCAGCTCAACTCTTTGGGGCTGCAAAGAGTTACGGCAACAAAATCTCATCAAATTTATTTAAATGCACATAAATCTTGCAAACAGCTGCACAGACACAGCCATAGCCATAGCTAGAGATTAAGATACAGATACATTTACAGAGAGAGTGAATGCATCTAGTTAGAATTGGATTTGTGTGAAAACTGTGCAATATGCGCTTAAGCCCATTGTAAACAATTATATTATGAGGCCTGCCAACTAACCATTAAAAACTTTAACCATTGGCGCCACTTTCTGATAATAAACAATGTGCAGATGCATGTGAATATCTCTTGGATACAACAAATAGTAAAAATCATCGTCATGTGTTGAATGTTTTGGCATTCGTTCGTTTGGCTTGTTTATGCATTCGCTGGCGTGAGAAATATTCGCTCGTGGCCACGCCTTCGACCAGCGGCCATAAAAGCTGTGCCATAAACAAATCAAACACAACAAGAACAACAAACACACACACACACATACAAACACACACATGCACATACAGATACACGCACTGGAGGCAAACGTAAAATTTTCAAACAAATCGCCAAAAGCAAAATATTTGGTTTTCTGGTCATGCCGAAAAGAGCGAGGCGCCAACGCTTTGAGAATTGAATTGGATTGGCCTGGACTGGCTTGGATTGGATTGATAGACGCTCGTTTTGATGCCCCGAGTTCAAACAGCTCCCCCTGAACATTTTTAAAAAGAAAAAAAAAAAAAAAAAAAAAAAAAAAAAAAAAAAAAAAAAAAAAAAAAAAAAAAAAAAAAAAAAAAAAAAAAAAAAAAAATAAAAGCAAACATAACGAAAAACAAAGAAACCCAAATCTATGCAAATCAACTAATTGAAAGAAATATACAAAATGTAACAATTCAATTACAAATCAAAATAATAATAATTAAAATAGTAGCCTGCCTGGAGTAAAGTAGAATAAATATATATGAAAAATATATACATACAAGTAAATTGTAATTTTAAGGCAGTTCAAGTTCAAGTGTTAAAACAAATGTAATTTATTAAACACTTGTATTTTGTTTTTAATAATTGTTTATAAAATGTCAAAAGTTCTATATAATATTGTCTGATAATTGGGATTTCGGTGATTATTTGGCTGCGTTTAAAGTGTCGCCAACTGATTGACAAAGTTTTGATACTTGACACCCCCTGTAGAGCGAACTGGGAAACAACACTGAAGCCGCGTGCTTGGGGCTGCTACAAAACGGTGGCAGGAATGGGAATGGGAACAGGAACGGGGACAGGGACAGAGGCGGGGCACACGCACCCCTTTTATGTATATGAAATGAGGCTACACGGGGCACGGGTGGCACATCAAAAGTATCTTGGGATGTGCTTCTGTTCGGGCTAAAAGTTTGCGAATTGAATTTGCCACACGACTATGCCGCACGCGGCTCACCAAATTTCGCACAATTTTGCGTGCGAAGCGGCCGTGTAATGATGCCATGTGCGGCATGCCGCGTGGGGCGTGGGGCATGGGCGCTGGTTGGAGGCGTGACAGTGTCAAAGCATGTCAAAGTGCCGCATACAAGTCACTTGCGGGGGCGCCTTTGCAATGAGCCCAATAAAGTCAACACAAGGTCTGCAGCTAGAAGGATGCGTAGGAGCGAAGGCTGGAGGCAAAGGACCAGCGACACACGCACACAATGAGGCAAGCAGCAAACGTCAAGCGGTACGCCCTTAACCAGCAGGCAAACTTTCCAACCAAACCCACCCAACCACCCAACCACCCATTCCACCCACCCACCAGTATGCACTCCCCAAACGCAATTCAATTCAACTATTACAGAGTCCATTGTGTGCGTCTGATTTTTGATTATCGTGCGCCAGGCACAAGAGCCACGTCATGGCCCTTCGGGCTATGGCTAAATCGAAGATGCCTCCATTACCCAGAAGCTAAGACAGTTGTGTGTGTGTGTGTGTGTGTTTGTGTGTGTGGCATCATCAAAGTCAATTGTGTGGAAAACTGGCAAGCAGCAAGCGGCAAGCGGCATATTACGCAGATTGTATTGATTTCTTATTATTTTGTCGCGACTCGAAGCATCGCTGCCGTTTGATGCTTAGATTTATGGGGCAAGTGTTTGGCCCCACAGATGAGCACTCAATGTGTGTGCGTGTGTGTGGGCTTACGAGCGGATTGTGGATGTGGTTGCGGCTTGGGCCGCATCAGCCGTGCCATCACATTTCTGGTAAGTAGCTGCTCATGCCACAGTTTACGCTGCCAGTCGCTTGCGCAGCGGCCTGGCACAAATCCACTTAGCATTAGCGGCAGCCAAACTAGCAGCTCAATAGCCTTCCCCGCCTCCGCCCCCAACACCAACACCAGCCCCAGCCCCAACCCCACCCCCAGCCAGGCCAACATATTCACAATCACGCTTAGCTCGAAATCACAAGAGAATATGTCAAATTAACTTTAGAAGATTTTCTTTATTTCATAAATAGCTTGAGCCTTTAATTCATTTAAAGCCTTGGGAAAAAAGATTCTATAAAAATAATTTATTATTATTTATTAATGATAAGCAAAACAACATATTGAATAAAAAGTAAATATAAGCTAAAAAGTCTTACATTTTTAAAATAACTTACTCCTTAAATTAAATTATAATAACAAAAGTGATCAATTCATAATTTTGGTTGTTTATTTATCTTAGGTTAAAAGGCATTTAAAATAGTTTTCTATAAGTATGAGATTAAAGGCAAACAAATTCCTTGAATATTTTAATTTATTTATTGCGTATAAACATAAAATATGTAAACAATGTTAATTAAATGTTTTATATATAAATAAAATAAGAAAATAAAATCGATTGTTAGATAGTCTTATCAAATGCTTTATGTATTAACTTTATTGAAAGGGCCCAAATTAATTTTTATTTTTTTGATATGTTGAAGTACAAAAACATTCTTTGTTGATTTCCATTTATTTATTTAAACATATACATATTCATATGTTCGTATTTATTTATTTATTTTCATCAGAGAATAGGCAAAAAAAATGTAAATAAATTCAATAAAATGCTGTAGAAAGACAATAAAAGTTTTTGTTAGATATATTTATCAAATGTTTTATATATTAGTGTAAAATTAAAAAGGCCTTAAACTAACATTTTTTCGTCTGAGATTAGTTTAAGGACAAAGGACAAACAAATTCTTTGTTTGTATCAATTTATTTATTTACATACATATACATATGTATGTATCTATTTACATATTTCAATCACAGAATAAACATAAAATATGTAAATAGTTTCAATAAAATGTCTTATATAAATAGAAAATAAAATCGATTCTTAGATAGTTTGATCAAACGATTTATGTATTAAAATACAATTTTGCGTTTCCAGCAGCTTGTTTATTTTCCATTTTAAATTGGAAGATAAACGCAATTATTTATGCCCATTTTCTATATGCTCCCTGCGACTAATGTGCTCAAAAATTGTGTAATCCTATTTGAAGTTTCTTTTTAAGTAGTTGTTCCGTTCCCGCCCCATTTTCATTACTGTTGTCCAGACACATGCCAAAAATCAGCAGCAACAACAACACAAAGAGAATCGAAATGAATACCAAAACGAGAAACCAACAAAAAACCATTTTGGCCAAAGACGCGCGGTGCGCATTGCAACCCGCAGATTGCCACGGTTTCTCATTCCCCGTTATAGCCCCCCTCCTCCATATATTTCTACTGCTGCTGCTCATCATTCTGCGCTTGATGATTTCGTATTTTTTGTAACAACAACAACTCTAGCCGCCATTTTGCGTGCTGCTCGTGTGTGTGTTTTATACAAAGTAGCCAGAGAGCTCACCCCAAAAACGAGAAGAAGAAAAAACGCGCGCCCCGCTTGAGTTTCATTTAGTTGTGTGTGTCGTTGTTGTTGTTGTTGTGCGGCCCTTGAAGAGCTCGTCCTAACAAGCATAAACCACCGCGCGGCTCTCACGCTGCGTTCCACATACAAATATATGCCGCTGCAGGCGTGTGTGTGTGTGTGTGTAAAAGGGAGAGAGAGAGAGAGAGATCAGGAGTGTGTGGATGGCCGCGCGTTTTTGGTTGGTGACGGCGTGCCACAGATGATCATCATCAACAACAACAACAACAACAACAACAACTGCATCATCGGGAATATCAAGAGCATCGACAGCCGCCTTCGATGGTGGTGGTGCTGCTGCTGCTGCTGCTGGTGGTACTGGTGGTGGTGGTGGTGGTGCGGCTGCTTCTGCTCGTCGTGCTGGTGGTGGCTGCCGCGTGTCATTGTGCATGTGTGTGTGAGTGCATGTGCCCAGATAGTGCTGATAACGCTGGAAAGAGGAAGAGGCTGGCCGTCAGCGCAGTCAGTTCATTAATTAAAATAATAACAGAGTACATAGGCACAGTATGTACATACATACATACATACATATGCACATACATACGTACTATAAGTTCATAGCACCCTCAACATTAAACAATGCCAAACAAAACAATACTAATACTAAAATACATGCAATATGTATGTATAAAATTTGATTACATTATTTGCATTTTAAGGGTGATTTGGAATTGTTAGTATATGTGAATATATATAATACTGTATTACTGATTTATATTCCTATATATACTTCATACATATTTATTAATTCGACCGTTCTTGGGCTTGATCGCCTGTCTTGGCTTTTTTTTTTTTTAAAATAATAACGAGAATTGTCCTGTTCTTATAATTAATATAACCTGGTAGTTGATGAGCTGCGTTTAAATGTATTTAAACATTTTTTAATTGCTCCAATCTAAATTTATAAACACTAATAAGTTATATAAATAAGCATACAAAAGAAGCCAACTAAAGTTCGACTCTTATTTCATAACTTTAGGCAAGGAATTCGTTTCATTTTTCTTTTGTTTTGTTGTTAAATTTTCAAACAGAGCTTGAGCAGAGCAGAGAAACTAAAAAACAAAAAACAAAAAAAAGTCCTAACACAAAGGGAGAATCTTTTATTATCTTAAACTTCTTTAAAATCCTTTAACTCCTGGCTAAGGTTTGTTTAGTTGCTGATTAGCTATTTGTTAATGATAAAAATTCAAATCTTGCCATTTTTGGGGGTATGCTTGGTAAAAACTGCTGCTTGCAACACAGTTCGCTGTTGAAGTGCCGTTGCTTGCAACGCGCCACTTCAGCTGCTTCTATGTATGTCTACTGCTGCTGCTTTTGTTGTTGTTGTTGTTGTTGCTGCTGCTGAATGCCACTCCTACCCCTTAGAGCAGCCCCTGTGCACAGCTTGCAGTCGTGTCACATAATCGCAGCGAGGCTTTTAATAAAAGGGCGCGTTTACAAATATTTGCCGTTGCATCCGCTGCAAGCGAAAAGGACATTAATTTTTCTTCTTTCAATTTTTCTATTTTGTTATTGTTGTTGTTGTTTTTTTTTTTTTTTTTAAATGTATCGTCAACATAATTCTTAGTAACATTGACGACAAAGGGATAACATTGCATTTGTTGTCAGCCCAAAAACTGTCACAGCTCGCGAAAGGTTCGCATTTTCATTCAGGAGTTTTCATTGATTCCGAGCGCCCGAACTATAACGAGAACGAAGGACGAGGGACCGAGGGCCGAACCCCTCTAGAACAATGAATGCATTCGAATAGAAGGAAAATGTTGACAAGACACTTTTTCACCAAATGCCTACAATATTTGGCGTTTTAGAATTTTTATAGCGACAACAGCAACAACAACAACAACAAGCGAGCAAAGTCAACAATGTCCTTTCGCCTTAGATGCATGTGCTCGGCATACACGATCAGCCCCCTTTTGTTGTTTGGCAGCGCCCAGTTGAGTTTTGTCAGACAATGCGGAGACGAGACGAGGTTGAGATGTCTTCGTTAACGTCTTGCGTACGCCGTATCCTGCGTATCCTGGGCCCTGTACGCATTGTCCTTTGCTTGCGCTGCCGCTTTTGTCACGTCAACGGCGCATTGTCTCCGGCCAAAGTCAATAGATTTTTCAAAGCCGTTAACAGTTTTATCTGCTGCATAGTCCTGCTCCTGCCACCGTTTGATTTACGTTACGTTACGACGACATCGGCTAATGTTTTAATTTACGCCTTTGGCATCGTTTAAGGCGAGCTGCTTTTTGTTGCCAGCACCAGCAGCAGATCAGTCAAGTAGTCAACTTAGTCCTAGTCAAGGTTCAATGAATTTTAATGAATGTCGCCTTTCAGTCCAGTTTTATGTGCTCTTCAAATTGACATTTCCAGGAATGCCTAAAACATACTTCTTCAATCATTGTTGTCATCAACATATTGAGAATACATTTGCCAACGATTTTTTTTGGTTTCTTTTTGTGTATATATCAGTTTTTTTTTTGGCATGTTCACAAAACCGTCTGGGTAAAAAAAAAACCATTAAATAAGTTTGCAATTTTCTGTGGCAAAATCAAACAAAATATCTGTATGAATGTATATATAACAGCGAAAATGTTTAAATAATTTTGAATTACTTTGAAAAGTTTTCTTTCTTTATACAAAGGCATTTATTGAACATTAATTTCTAGACTGGTTATCCCTTAGCTTAAATAAATATATATGTGAAATTTGATAAACTAAAACCCACAATGAGACTGAACAAAAAAAGCGTGCAAAAGTTATTGGGTCAAGATTTATGCGTTTCAGAATAAACGAGAACGCATGCTCACATATTATACAAATATATTTATATATATCTTTATATTTTTTTGCATATATACATATGTATTTAACACTCGCATTTGTTTGTCGCTTTTGTTTATGTTGTTGTTTTTTTTTGCCGTTGATTTATGCCATGGCCATTTTGCGGGGCGGCGTTTTTAAATTGCGGCCACATTTTGGCGAGCCACAAATATTGAATAATAACATATATGCATACTACATAACATTAAATCATGTTTAACTTTGTAGTTGCGAAAGTCGAAATTAATGGCTAAAGATCATATATGCATATATAAGAAATTTATGCGATGGCTTTCAACATGTATTATAGAAACACAAATAATATAAATTATTCATATTATTGTTTGCATTTATTATTTATATTTATATTTATATTTATATATTAAATCAGTCTTCTAACAAATGATGCACTGGAAAATAATGTTTATAGAGCAGAAAATCTTTTTTGTAAAGTGTTCCATCTATATATATGTATATGTTTATATTCAGCCATATTCAGACAGTTCTTTTTTGTATCTCATTGCGATTCCCACGCCCCAATTGCCAGATCGGTTTTGCAGCAAGACAATAAACTTTGATTTGCTTTAAATTGAGTCGACTACCAAATGCCAAATGTTTTGTAAACATTTTTCCAAAAACATGTCAATGGCTGACCCACGGGCAGCCCAGTCCATTGTTGACCAGGGTCCTGTTCGGCTGACCTGCCGCTTTGTCTGGCCAGGTTGCCTTTATGCTTCTTCTCTCTCTGTCTCTATATAGGGATTTTTTTTATTTGGCGTTGGCGGTGGCGGCTCACATGAAACTCAAATTAACTTGTCACAATTTTGTTGCTGGTGTCGGGCTGTCTGGTCGGTTAGGGGCACTCAGTTTCGCCGGAATCACACCTTGGCCAGGAGCCGTGGTTGGCTCGCAGGTGGAGAAAAGGCAGCTAATTTATTGTGGCGGCAACTCTCTCAGTACTTTCTTTCATTCGGGCGTGCAACAAATTGTGTTGCACAATTGACAGAAAGGTCAACACATGTTCCGCATCACGTTTTAGCTGCTTTTCTCTTCATTCTTTTTCTATTCCTATTTTCCATTTTCCATTTTCCACTTTTAGGAATCGACAAAGCGTCATAACAAAAGGTCCTAATGGGCTGATCCTTGCCCCGCCGGATTTCGCTTAACTTTATTTTTTATTTCAATTGTAGTCAAGTATTTTATTTATTTCTTTCTATGCACAATTGTTCACCTCGAATTTAGTTCAAGCCCAGGTTGGATAAACATTTAAATACAAATCTGCGATTACTTTGGACTTAAAAATACCTTAAATTGTACTTAACAATAAATATTAAGAACGTTTGATTTTAAACATTATCATTCATCTCTTTTATACAAAACAAAATCAAATAAAATATAATCATAAATATGGCAAATACTTTCGAAAGTTTATTTTATCAGTTGATATTTTAATTAGATTAGTATCCTTTAGTATTAGTATCCTTTTGTGAAACACTTCTCACAATTGGCTTCCTGCTCCACTGTGCGAATCCTTTTTCGCTCCTGTTGTTGGCTTTCCTTTTTGAACTGGCTGTCCAGTTTGGCCACTTTCTGGGCAAAGGCTTAAAGCGCCTGCTGATTTATGGGCTCGCTGCTAGTTATTTGTGAAGTTGTGTAAATGAGGCGATACCCGTTAAATGCCCGCCCACCACCCACCACCCACCAGTCGCCAACCGCCCCTCGCCAGTTGTCACTTAGCATAAAGAAACAATTAAAAAATTGCCGAAAAGCCAAAATGCTTTTGGGGGTAGCCGCATGCAAAGCATCCAAATAGAGCGACAGATGGAGACAGATACAGAATAAGAGACCAAGAGAGAAAGAGAGAGAGAGAGGGATAGAGAAGAAAGGAGCTGGAAATTAAGTGCACCCGATGGTGGCATTTGGCAGGCGCAAAAGCGCGAAACTCATTAACTTGTGTCAGGCGCAGAGCTCCCAAAGAAAACGAGCTGGGGCCAAATGGGGAGGATGAGGATGAGGACGAGGCCACAACTCGCGCACAGGCAGGAAAGTGCGAAAATTATCATTATCACCAATCCGGCTAAAATGGGTGGTTGGGCGCCAAGCGAACCGCCTACCATTGTTGCGCTTAATTAACAAGCGGGCTGTTGGGTGGTACGGGCTGTGGGTGGTGCGCCCGGCGCCGGGCGCCGGGGTTGGAGATTGTTGTAAACGCAAAAGTACTAATCATGAAAATTAAAAATAATTAAAACTTTTCTTTCAATTTGAAGGGCCTGCGCCTTCGCCTTCGCCTTTTGTCAAGTGAATTTCCTTGGAGGCCATAAAACGTTGCCGGAAATGTTGATAAAGTGCCCAGGCACAATGGGTCCAGTATGGGGGTGTATGTGTGTGTGTGTGTGGGGGGGGGGGGGGGGGTTATGGTAATGGCCGTCGCGGTTAAATGGCGCTCCAGCGATTTTAATCACAATTTACGCGCCGCTCTTAAAGGGTTCGCATCGTGAAACGTGCATTCTCGTAAATTATCACAACAAGTGGCGAAGGGTTTATCTGAGTGGCAATGTGTCGGGGGTCGGGGGTCGGGGGACGGGGGACGGGGAGCGGGGGAGTGGGCAGCGGAGCAGGTGGTAAACAGTGAGCGGTGAATGCGTGTGTTTGTTTAGCAGCATGTTTTTTGCGGCAGCTTAGCCGCAAGGCAGGTTAAGACGCATAAGCGGCCTAAATGAACTGTCTCCTTTGCGCAGAGTCCCGGCCTTTTTGTCATCTATGCCGCCAGTGCCTGCTGGCCGTGTTTCATTCATGGGAATCTTTCGTCACTGCTAATCGCCTCGTAATCGGCTGGGTAATCAATCTGCCTCACTTACTTGCCCCAGCCGCATTGAAACAGGTTGTGCGACTTTCCCATGAAGATGTTGTTGTCGTTGCAGTTGTAGTTGTTGTTGCTGTTGTTGTCCTGCTGCTGCTGCTGGTGTCAGTGTCCTTTTTGCCGCCGTTATCTGTGCGAAATAGAGCTAAGCCGCTTGCGCACGGTTAGCTGCATTGTCCTTTTCTCGGCGATTCATTGAGCAGCGCATGCAAGATGATGCATTATGCACATCCGACTCCCATCGACTCGACTCTCAGCGCACTAAGCCGCTTAGCCAAGTGTCCTGCCCGGAGCCTGCCGCTGCTACTGCTACGCTCCAGCTACTGACTGCTGGCTCCTGTTTGCCAGGCCTTTTGTCTTGCGAGGCTCTGGGGCTCCATTAAACTTTGACATTCGATTTTTTGTTGTGTTTTCTTTTCTGTCTCCCCTACATATGTGTGTGTGTGTGTGTGTGTGTGTGTGTGTGTGTTGGTTTAATGCATTTTAGCAAATGCGCTTGACAGCTGAGGCCGGCTCAATGTCAGCATTCAATCATTTTTGACTAGTTTCGCTCCTTTCGGACCTCAAGCAGCTGACGAGTAGCGCCTAACACTCCTCAACTCTCTCTCTCTCTCTCTCTCTCTCTCTCTCTGTCTCACTCTCTTTCTCACATTTGCTTCCTCTTTGTTTCCGCTGCTGTTTCTGTTTCTGGCCGTTAACCACTCTTTGACCGCTTTTGAAGCAGCTAATTATGTAATTATGTTGTCACAGTGTTCGCCGTTTTGGCCGCGCCACCGCGTCAAGCTGCTAAGCGTTGCTGCTGCGAGTGGCAAGCTGGCTAATCAATTTTATGTTCTATGTTTTGGCTGCTTTCTCGCCGGCCAGCCCCGTTGCGGTTGACCAACTCGCTGGCCATTCACTTGGAACTCTTGGAAATCTTGGGGCATCTTGCAAGTGGCGCAGCCAAGCATGCAGCCTGCCCAACATAGCGCACCCCAATGCCCAGCCAGTGGGTGTGGCCAGCTATCGAGAGCTGACACCATCTGCCGATCTTTATAGCCAACTATGATTTTAATGGTCTCCACACAAGTTTATAGCCTTTAAATTCATGTTTCCAATAATGTGCAGTTAAGCAGGGCAAACACTTTAAATTAATGTTTTTTACAAGGTTTGGTTTAATTTAGCCTTATTGATAAAGTTTTTGCCGGAAAAACTGCAAACATTATAAAAATATCCTGACCAAAGAAATATTGGCCAAGTCTTATCAGCAATAAAAAAAATACAATAAAAATTAAATGTTTATTGTGAGTTATGCAGGAATTAACAACTCTAGTTGTTATTTATAATATACTCCGTTAAATGCTGGAGCTGTTTACCACAAATCAGATCAATACTGATTTCATTGTTGAGGCTTAGCTGCAACAAATCTTTTGTTGACTCTTTTATACAAGGTATGTTAAAATCAGTAAGCCATCGTGTTGTGGTCATAATATAAAACCATTTACTCTTACTTTTAAAAAATATTTAAAATAAGTTTTATTTGACTTTTGACTTGACTTGATTTTTTTTTATAATTCTGTCTTGTTTAAATTTATGTGTAAAAAAATTTAAAATAATTTCTTTATTTACCATTTTGTATCCATTCGACTCGACTTTAAATATTAAACTGACTTTTCTAAAATTCTGTCTTGTTTAAATTTATGGGTAAAAAAATTTTAAATAATTTCTTTATATACCATTTTGTATCTATTCGACTCGACTTTAAATATTAAACTGACTTTTCAATATTCTGTCTTGTTTAAATTTATGGGTAAAAAAATTTAAAATAATTTCCTTATTTATTATTTTGTATCTATTCGACTCGACTTTAAATATTAAACTGACTTTTCTATAATTCTGTCTTGTTTAAATTTATGTGTAAAAAAATTTAAAATAATTTTTTTATTTATTATTTTGTATTTATTCGACTCGACTTTAAATATTAAACTGACTTTTCTATAATTCTGTCTTGTTTAAAGCTTCGCAATTTGAGACTTCATTTAAAGCTGCTCATTAATATGATAAAATGGGTAAGTTTGCATTTATGTTTCGTGCAGAGATGTTGTTGTTGTTGCTGTTGCTATTGTTGGAGAGTTAACTGTTGCCCTTTGTTTGGCTTCCAGTCGCGTTTCGCTGCCGTTGTTGCTGCATTTTGACATTTTGACGAAGAGGAAATGTCACGTCACGTCGTGTTTTGCCGCACACCTCCAATTTCCGGTTGAGTGAGCTGCCGCCGTTGCCGCGGCCGTTGCCGTCACGTTGCCAGACGTCCGCCGTTGCGTGGGCGAGCCGTAAGCCTAACACACTAACTCCAACCTAACTGCAACTGCAACAGCAACGGCAACGGCAACTGCAGCGTCGACTGTGCCCCAGACCCACAGATTGCACATTGCAATCAAAAATTGCACGCACAAAACTGCAACCCGTCGTTGCTCCAGCCCCTTGTGCCTGGTTTTTGGTCTCTCTAGCCAGGTCGGTCGATTGGTTAGCATTTTTGGTCGTTTTGTGGATGCACAGCGACAGACGCATGAACACCACGCTTTGTGGTCTAGCCGTTGCCGTTGCCTGATTGGGGCCGGCATGCATGCAATGGCATTAAGCAGCCAGCCTGTCGGTGGAAGGTCCTGCAGCAGGCTTAGAAGACCAAAAGCTTAGCCTAAAAAAATATATGCAGTTATAAATCATTTCTCTTAATTTATCAATTATTGAATTTATGCATTTCTTATTTACTCCGTACACATTTTTTCTCCTCAAGAAGTTTATGCTTTGTGGCGCCATCTGGTGCGCCATACTTGAACAAACTTTGCAATCTGAGTTGGTTTTTTATGCAGCTCCCAATTAAGCAGAAAGTTCAGAAAATCAAATGCATTTCATTACTTTCAATGCGCATTCAATTAGCTTAAGTTAATATATATTTCCAATTGAATTCAATTTAATTTAAAAGTGTCGGCTCCTTTCAAAAGTTGTTGAAGCTTGCGCGCATAAAAAACACGCCCTCATATTGTCGACAGCGCCATCTGGCGGCAGTTGCCCTCAAGCACAGGCATTTTTATTTTAAAATGGCGAAAGCTTTGGCGCCATGGCGCTCACCGCCGCCGCTTGGCTTAAAAAGCGAAAGGGTTGCGCTGCGTGTTTGCCGCCCGCTGCTCGAAGTGCAAAGTTTCCTGCCCGTTGCCAAGTTGCTGCCTTGGCTGCCGGGGGGGCTGTGGGCGTGGCTGTGGGCGGGACGCTTTTGCGCTGAAAGTTAATGCAGGTATGTTTGTGCTTAACTTAACTGTTGCTGGTATTTTTTACCAGGAAAGATTATTAACTAGTGAAACCAACTGCTGTCGTTTATTTTACTGCCCCAACGCAAAGGACTACAGATTTAATGGGAAAATATACAATTTCCTGTTAGTCTTCTATAAATTGACTTAAAATGTGTCCGATCGAACATTCTGCTTTAAAGCTTCTCTTTAATTTTGTCCTTGTTAGTTATAACACAAACTTATTGAAATTGTAATTGCATAAAATTGGCAAATTGATAATTTTGACCGATTTGAACGAGGTCGGAATATAATCAGGAAAAATAAAGCAACTGAAATATTCCATATTTTGGTTTGCTATTTCTTTTAATTATCATCGCTTTAGTTTCGAATTGTAAGCTAAGGTAATTTGCATGGAAGCTTGTGCAATATAAGCATGCAATAAATAGACGACACACACACACACACACACCTAAACACACTTTGTTTGGCTAGCCCTGTCACAGGAGCAGACAGATGAGTTGACATTTGCCACGCCCACACGCCTTTCATCAGTCATGCCTGCGCTGCGGTTGCTGTTTGACCATCAAAGGTGTTGCCCAACTGGCGGTAGCCGGGTGGGAAAAGGGGGATGCTTTTGGTGTTGGGGTCAGTCTATAACGCAGTCCTTATACTCATTACTAACCATTCAAAGGTGTAGGGATATACTTTTTTTGTTTGTATTTATGTTGAATTTGGGATAAAGCCATAAACAATCAATCCATTCACAACTAGAATAGCATTGGCCAAGATAAACACTGCATTAGCACATATAGACATTAAATATAATTATAATATTATATGATTTATATAATTATCTATCTTGCAAGGCTTTAATTACATTTGTATAAACTATTTTCTGTTTTTTTTATTATGTGACCTGAAAATTGCATCTCAGTACTTAAATCTTATCAGAGTTATTTAATAGGCTGCTTTCGAGCATTAGCTAAGGAAAGCAAAGTTTTCAGATAAACCAATTGTCAGTTGGTTCGTGTTGCAGTCCTTGCAGCTTGAATTTGCAATCGATTTATTTACAACAACAACAAGTGCAAGGAAAATGCTTTAGCAACTTTTAAAACGAACATGAATAGGATGCGATGGGTGCAGGAGAGTTGAGGGGGGGGGGGGGGGTTCAGGGGTATGTACAAAGGTTGGCTGCGTTCGCATCTGCATATGTAGTATATGCGTGTGTGTGTGTGTGTGTGTTTGTTTGTCCATATCCATATGTACGTGAGTATGCGTTGGCTTGCTCATTAAATAAAAACAGAGACCCTTACAGCGGGAATTAAAAAGAAAAAAAAAGAAATGAGCGCAGGGATTGGCTTTTTAATGCCACTTGGTTTTTTGCCGGTTGCTGCAAAGGCGCAGACAGCGAGCCACCCAAAAATGAACCGAAAGCCACCCACTTACACCCCTCCCCTATCTGCCTGTCTCGTCTCGCAATCCAACGGGTCTTTTTTTTTTGTGCATTTGCGAATTACACGCATTAATTTTCTTTTGTAACCCTTCTTTGTATTTAGCATATGTTGTGTGTGTGTGTCTGCTTCTGTGTGTGTGTGTGTGTGTGTGTGTGCGAGTGCGAGTGTATTCGAGACTATTTAATGAATTGTTACACATGTTTCGAACAGCAATAATAGCAACAAAGTTGCGCTGCTTTGTCTGCTCATTATGCCGATATTGTTAAGCTTCGTTCTTTTTTTAATTGCAAGACTTTCAAACATTTTAAACAAAAAGGAGCAGCCAAAAAAAAAGCACGAACAAGGAAAATTCATTGCCAGCTAGGATAACCCCTGGTGTAACTAATTGAGCTATTCCTCGCATGCTGCCCATTGCCATATTCTCTATACATTTATTTGTGTGTACAATTGTAAGTAAGTATACATAATTATTTTCTTTAAGTTTCCGAGCAATAATAGCAATAATATATTAAAGATATATTTAATGGTGACTAGTTACTTTATTGATTGACATGAGCCATATATAGATGATACATAAAATATATTTAGTATATGCAATATACGCTTTTTGTGCGGGCAACTTCAAAGGACTCCCGAAACGAAGATGCGCTTCCGTATGTCCTGAAATTCAAGAATGGACCGCACCGAGCGACATGTGTGGTATTTGTCAGTCTGTTCGGATCTGCGGATCGGTCAGGAATCCCGTCACGTATTTGTTGTTGCAAGCATTTGCGCTCAAGTGGCCACTTGAAGCCGCCAAGCTGTCTAGCTTGTCGGGCCTGATGGCGACGGACAAATGTGCAGCGGCTTCCGGTTCGTGGCAGTGGCAGTGGCGGTCAACCAACAAACATTGGCCGCCCACTTGACCAGGACAACGGATCCGGCGTCCGCGATTGATGCGGGTCCTTGCCAGACGCTCCGGCGGCATCGGAACTTTGCCTATCGCATTTCAAGTCTGCCCCAGGCGATCCTGTCGCATGGAAATTAATGATCTGTTGTTTTTGGCCAGAAGTCCCATATTGTGACCGACTGACGGTGACTGCTGATAGATTGAAGCTATGATTGATGGAACTAAAAAAAAACATATAACGATCCCATGTTTATAAATACTATGTAAGGAAAACAGAGTTTTTAACTTATGGGAAAATCAAAGCGAAATCCGAATATTAAATTGTTCAAATCCTAGAAGTAAACATATCCGAGATATCCAATATAATGGTTTATTTCTTCTTTTTTTTTAAATAAAAAAGAAACTTTACAAAATAATTAGCTTTTACGTAACGGGACAACTTAAAGAAGTCACCAATGATATTAAAGTAGACTTATTAAACAAATTAAGCTGAATAAATTGAATACCCTTTTATACATTATTAAAAGATATTCATAGAAATATCTGAATTTAAAAATGTTGCTGTATTACTAAATATAACTGTTCAGGAGCACTTTGGTTAATATGTTTGCAAAAGTTGTAATTTTCCGCTACTTCACTTGTTGGACAGTTTAATTTTGAAACTTTTGCTGAGTCCCTTTTCAGCTGAGTACATAAAACTGCTGGAAGATGGCAAAGCTTCCGCACAAATATAATTAATGAGCACACAGGCAACACACACACACATGCAACCACCCAGACACACACACACACATGCTGGCAATTTTCCCCTGCTCTGCGCAGAGAAACTTAATTTTAAATTGTATAGATTAAAAGCCTCATAGTTTGGTGCCCCATGCAGCATGCATAGCTGAAGTTCTTGGGTGGGAAGCGACATAGAGAGAAAGGGGTGGGGTGGGGAGAGATAGAGAGTGTGTGACTGACAACTGAGACAACTCAGGCGACGGCGACGGCGACGGCGACGTCTCGCGCCGCGCGCTGTCACTTTTGACAAATTATCAGCGTCATTGGCAGCGACTTTGACGGGTTGTTGGCTGAATTTGAAAGTTAACTCGCCTGATTAATGCGATAGTTTTGGCTACCTCTTGAGCTTGTGGCGTGAAATTAATTAAAAAACTTCGCTCCAGCCAAGAACTAAAGAGCGAAAAACTAAGCCCGAATGCAGGCGAACTGAGTCAATAATAGTATTAGGCAACAATGATAATAATAAGGAGCACATATCCTTCTGACAGGCTGTCAGCGCCCTAACGGACAACAGGGCAACTGGCAACTGCCAACTGCCAAGAGAGTATTTATTTTTTTTATTATTTGTATTTGAAAACATATTGCTTGACTATTTGTTTTCAACTATTTCACAATTCCACGTATTCCATGTGCCAAAATGTAACAACTGCCGATCAACGGGCAACCTTCTTGGGTAAACAGCAAGAGGAATAAGAGCGACAGCCCCTGGCAGGCACAACACAAAGACAGATGAAATTTAATAACACTAATAAAGCTATAGAGGCCAAAAAACACGAGCCAACAACAAGACGTTGGCGCAGGCGTATAATAAATCAATTATCGTGCGATCAATGATCCTTTGCACTAACAACAACAGCAACAACAGCAACATTAACTGTTAGATTAGTAGGGGGCAAGGGGCTCTGGCTAAGGCTCAGTCGGACTCAGGAACGTTGTATTTATTGTTTACAGTTCCGGCTGGACGAGCGTGCAAAGGATGCGCAATGCTGCGAATGAACCGTGACAGGCCGAATACTGTTGTGACTACTGTCTGTGTGTGTGTCTGTGTGTGAGAGAGAAAGAGAAAAGGCAGTGGAAAGAGAGAGGCAGCGACCAGTCTAATCTCCTGTTTGGGGCTGGGGCAGCGCACAGGAAATGGCATGCGCCGTCGCCGTTGCGCACGCGTTTAAAGAGTTTCAATTTGCGCTCGCCTCCGCGTCGGCTTACTCCTTTGTCGATCCCTTTTCAGCGGGTAGGTGCCGTAAGGACAACATCTGGCGCATATCCTGTGGCACCCGCACACGACGCCAGCTCAAAACGTGCCGCGAGCACTCGCTAATTGTTGCTGCAGGCCCAGTTGCTAAAAAGGCCAAATAGCTAAACGGTTAATGGTTAATTGTTAATGGGAAATTTGATTTGTTTTCATCTTCTTTGGCTGCGCCACTTAATTGATTGATTGGACTTTATACAAAATGCAACAAATTTACCTATTGCCTTAGATGGTTACAAACTATATGCAAATGTTTGTAAAGAGCAGCAGAAACCACCTTTAACCCAAAAATAATAATAACATAAGCTTACACAAATGAAGAGGACAGCATAATTAGTATATTTTTAATATTCTTTTTAAAAAATAAATAACCCATTTTATTTAGTAACATAAATACATTTACCACAATATATATTAATTTATTACATTTTAAATTGTTCATACACAATGATATTAAAATTATTCGTACTTGGATTGTCTAGGTTTTTAAATAAAAATTGTTTTTTGCTGGACTAGCATTTTTTAAAAGAATCTATTTATTTGCTTTGGCATTCGATTGATCTTCGCCGAAGGATGTGCCAGGTGATCAAATACAGTGCTATTAAAGCCAGTTTATTCAAGTCTTGATAATTTATTAAATGGCCATGGCTGCTCATCATCTTGAAGTGTCCATGCATTGCATTTAGTTTACAAATTGTATATTTGTGCCCAGTGAGGCAATGTTCTACAAATATATCCCACAAAAGTCCAGTTCTTGCAAATAAACATTAGTCGTTGTCTAAGCAAGCGGCGCATTGCGCTAAGCAAATTCTGTTGCATACTTTTCAGCTGTTGAAAAAACAATCAAAAACGATAGGACACGCAAGTAAATATGAACTGAAGATGGCGCTTTATACTATCGCATAAGTGATCTTAAATTTGCGTGGATCTTTGTGGACAAAATATATGTATATATATTAACTGTAGATATGGAGCGCATATATCAGATATGACTGTTATTTATATGTATAATGGCTAATTTTAATGGTTGTGCATTGTGTAACACACGCAATCACAAACACACACGCACAACAAACACACCGAAAATCCAAATAATCGACGCACTAATACAACTAACGAAGTGGACACAGGCCGGTGGCAGAGGTTTCAGCTCCGGCTCCAGCTTCAGTCCCAGCTTGAATTCCACATGATACGACGATGGCGACGACGTCCGCGTTGCCGTAGTTGTAGCCGTACCCGTGGCTAAGGCCATATGTAAAGTGCCGAGGGGCACAATGAAAGCAAAAGTGAAACTATGCGTTGGCTGGGGCGCTGTGCGGGGTGTGGGTGGGATTGGGGTTGGGCGTGGGCGTGGGGTGGCTAAGTGGAACACCCATAAAATGCGATGGAAGCAGCACACAAAGCATAGGCAAAATATGGTCAGGAGTTAAATGAATGAACGGATGAATGAATAAAGGCCACCGCATGTTACACAAGAGTCTGTGTAGTCTCTGTGTGTATGTGCTGAGAGTGTGTGTGCGTGTGTGTGTGTGTGTTCACTCTAGTTTACTTTGGGATTTATGAATGCTTTATGGCGGATGTCTGGACAAGGTCTGCAAAGAAGGTCGGTGGATTCTGTGTAACCCAACTAATTTATTGCCAACTTCCGGCAAGGCAAATAATTTTGTTTAGTTTTTGGTGTTGATAATGAACGAATGGTCAAAAAAGCAGACGGACGAGCCAAACCCCCCTCACCCCCCTTAGCCACCGACACACCTCTTAAGCATGCGGTGCCTTTGAAAGGGTTGAAAAGCTTGCCTCGCCGTTCCTTGCCTTGAGCTTACGAATTTCATTTAAGGCTGGTCGACTGCTTTTCATTGCCGTCGACTGTTGACCACCATTGACTTTTACATAGTAGCCACCCTTTTGGGAAAGGGTTTAGTTAGCAGCTGTTCAAGAGTGTGGGGCTGGGGATGCTGTTGTTGTTGTTGTTGGCGAGCTGACCAACCCCAAGCCGTTGGTCAATGGGCGCTGCTCATTTAATTTTCAGATATTTTCGCATAAAACTTGCCATGAATTTATTGCTTTTTAAATAAATAAATGACCAAATAAAGTGGAGAAAATTATCTGTGTGCGTGTGTGTGTGTGCGCGCGTGAGTGTGCGTGTGTTTTCGGGTGAAGGGAGACGCCTGCTGTAGTCGTGGCGCAACTAATTGAAAGCCACTCAAGTGTGCGCCACACTAAGCGCAGCCTTAAGCCCAGCCTTTGACGGTATAGCGAGGGGTCGATGAAAAGGTGGTAGAAGGGGGTGGTAGGGGAAAGCAACCCAACATTGTTGTTGCCTAGTTGAAAGAATCAAAATAAATATTTAATTAAAATATGTATTAAAAGATGCAAAAGGGGTTGCTAATCAAGCAACATTTTTGTGAAACTTTCACTCTGACTTGGTATATTTGTAAATTTTGGCACAGTACATGCCCGCCCACCCACATTCTTGTACACGCTCACAAACACACACACACACACGCTGGCACACACATATGGCGTATCTTTCGAATTTGCGCTCTGTTGACTTACAGTAAAAAGCTTTCAGCAGCAGCGCAACCTCAAAATCGTCTGCCATAACTAATTAATGCTACACTAATAGTGATGCCCCACGCCCACTGCCCCCTGCCCTCTGCACCGTGCCTCGTCGCCTCGCCGCCTCGGCGCTCTCAGGCAGCTAGCTGAATTTGTTGTTTTCGCTTTGGTTTCTTTTTCGTTTTCGTTGTCGTTTTAGTTGTCGTTGTCGTTTTTGGTTGCCTTTTTTTAGACGCCCCCAGAAGCCGAGGCAGCCAACCACAGCCACGCTGGAGGTTGCACCACCATCGCATCAAACCGAACCGCCACTAGGGGGCGCCACTTAGAGACGCGCCCGACGTAGATGCCAAACTGGCAACAGCAAATGAAAAGCACGAAAACTTTCGTTTTTCTATTTTTCACAATTTTCATTGCATTGCATTTATTTTTGTGCCATCCCTCCCCCCTCCTCCCTCTCTCCGCGCCCAACTCCCTCCACCGAGCTGGGTTTCTATGCGAAAGGCAACGACCAGCAGCAGCAAAAGGATAAGGATGCGCAGCCAAAAGGGAGCTGAATGTCGCAGTTGTTGCTTTTGCAATTTTGCAATTTTGTTGGGGAAAAAAAGTCTGCGCATGTTCCCTACCAGTTGAAAGCGTAAAAATGAAACAAAAACTAGAAGAGCAATAAAACGAATGACGCGACAGCAAGCTGGCAAGCTGCAGCCTGCTGCAGGGCGGGAAGGGTGAGGGGGGGGGGTGGCTTTAGGGGGTGGCAAGCGGTCCTAGACTATAGCACAAAAATGGCGGCAGGCGGCGACAAAATGGGAGCATTGCAACGGCTGCGAAAGACGCTGCAACTAATGAGAAATCGAAACAAAAGTCGGCCATTGTAAATGAACATATGGAGAATATATATTTATTTGATTTAAGTATGAATGCAGTTGTATATATATATATTTCTAAATTGTATTTATTACATTCATTCCTAATCAATAATACGCATACGCCATGTTGTCAGATTTAGCAGAAAAAAAGGTTTTTAAATTGAAAATGATTTATACTGATTAGTAATTATTAAATAACAATTGAATGATATACAAATTGTGACTATATTATAGGTATAAGAAAACTTACGTTTCCAAACACACTATGTGAAATGTTTAAATGTAAAAAGAAATATTATCAAACTGATACTTAAAACAGAATTAAAATTTTAAATAAATAAATAAATAGTTAATATGCTGATGAGATTCATTTTAAAACCATCAAGGACACCTTAAGTCATTTTCTGGCCATTCTGTTAAATCGCAACGAATGCTCACGCGAAACTGAGCGAGCTCAAAGTGTAGCTGATGTTGCATAAAATAAGAAAAATTGTCACCCGCAAGTACGCGCAGAGTACGCAGAGCCAGCACGCCGCGCGGAGACGCCACCAAGGTTGCCAGCCAGCCAGCCAGTGGCATACGGCCACAAAGTGCAGTATGATGGGTGGCCGACGCCGGTGGGAACTGGGAGCTGGGAAAATAGCGAGGGCTGCCGCCTACACAGTTAGCTGCTGATGGTCTCACCCTAAAAAAACTATTAAAGCATCGCCGCACAGCGTCGGCGGCCCTCTTCCAATCAGCGGATCCCATTTTTCTCGTGCCCCGCACACACAGCAGAAAAAGGCGCACAAATAAACTAGAAAAAGCGACTGCTCCGCCCGCTGCACACAACGTCTAAAGCGGCATTGGGGGATGTGAGCTGTGTGTTGCATTTGGTTGCAGTTGTGTGTGTGTGTGTGTTCGAGTTCGTTTCGTTTCGAGTGAGTGCAGTCTACAGTCGTGGCCGAAGAGCGGTGAGCGGAGAGGGGACAGCGGAGAGCGGGCACGTTGAGTGCGCGCGGGCAATGCACTCAATAGCTTAACTGCGCCAGGGTTGCCAGCTCTCTTCGCAAAAACATCTGTGTCAGATTAAACAATAACAAGCTAAATTGCACTTGAGTATATTTTATATTCATTTTTGCACTGAATTATTTATAGAAAATTTATTTTTTTTTAAGCTTTAATTTTCTTTTGCCAAAACTGAGTGGTTTTCAACTTTGCTACAAATCAGCGAAAAGTGGGCGGTACCATAAATCGAAGAGCTGACAACTCTGTTTCCTTGAGCTTATGTCAACTACGAATTGAGTGCAATGCTTTTTGGATGCACATATTCTGATTTGCAATACCCTGTAACCAACATGTGCAGATATGTTATTGTTTTATGTTATTGAAACATTTTTTTCTTTTACTTATTTTATTATTTTGTTTATTTTATCATTGGGCAATTGTAGTAGTAAAAATATCTTTAGCATACAGGGTATTTTGAAGTCGATGACATTTTCAGAGACTAGCGTTAAGCCATAACGTTTGTTGCTGCAGTCACCCAGCCACGTGGCGCTAAATGTAAACAAGCCGCAAAACCTTAGCGCCCGAGAAAATAACGATGGGAATGTGAATAACTAATCCGACAATTCTCAATGAAATTAGGGTGGGCAAAAATAATTGAAGGAATCGAAAAATCTTAAAAACATATAAAACATATAAAGCATCTAAAGCATGTGTATGTACTTTAAATCGTCACTATATAGAAGTTAAGAGGCTGCAGCGGAATTTTAAAATGGGCACCAAATGGGCGTGTGTTTGGCGGGCTGTTTGGTTAGTAAAGTCGACCCGTCATAACCGACTGAATTTGCCGCTACACTGGTTTATTTTTGTGCACGCACTTTGAGGATCCGCTTTTCATTTGCATAAGCGGCTCCAAACGCACTGCGGCCCACGAACCTGCTCTGCTCCCACTCGTTGGCCCATAAGCCATTAAGCTGCAACGTCGTCTAACGGTGCCTGCCCGGAGCCTGCCGGGCGCACGCACAGTCCGACCTAAATGCAGCTCCCTACCCCGCCCGCTGGGCAAGACAGCACGCAGCACGCAGCACGCATCGCTCGCTGCAGGACTCACACTTTACACAGGACAGCTAGTCCTTTGCAATGAAACTTGCTTTACTGGTTTTACTCTGTGTAGTGTGCCAAAGGGAAGAGGAAGAGTTAACTAGAACAGGTCGCTCTTCGGTGTGGAAACCCATTTAAAATTGCTGTAAAAAGCAACAAAAGTACGAACAGATAGTCGCGAAAGGGGTTGGCTACACACACATGCACACGCATGTAGGACACGCAGGACTCGCATCGCGTTAAATTAAAACGCGCATGTTGCACACATTAATTGCCGGGAAGTAAATACAATAACAACAATAGAAGACAAGAGCCGGCCAAAGCTTTTTCTAATCATTAACACTCACACACACTCACACACACACACTGTCGCACACACACTTGCTTGAAAACTTGAAAATTCGAAATACCCATCAGAAATACGCGGCGTATGTGTTCCCGTTCCCGTTCCCGTTCCTTGTTCCCGCTCCGCTCGCCGGACTGCTAAAGTCGGAAAAGGTCGCATTGACAGCGGCCGTTTTCTGTGTGCAAGGATAATGGTCCTGCCCGAGTTGGCACGGACAAGGCGTGGAGCAGTAGGCTGATTGTGTGTTGCTGCTTGCGGCACATGTGGAAACAACCGCGTTTGTTGATGTCGTGGCCTTCCAACGGCACACTGGTCTCAAGTCTATGAAAATGTGTTCAATATCATTTTCTCATGCAAGTTCTTAAAAGTATTTGAGAATGTTTAAAATTTGATCAATTAAATTGATTTGAATTCAATTAAATTCTTATCATATTGGGAATAAAAGTTAATGACTTCTCATCCCATAAGAGAATAACAAAACAATATATGTACGTTAGTATTATTTTGTGTTTATTTAGAAGCATCTCAAGTGAAGCATTTTAACTGTAATTTTGCTAACAAATGGTACAAATTAACCACTGTGCAGCACTTGCTTAAAAACAATACGCATGTGTATAGAAAATAATGAACAATCAATTTAAATTGAGATGTGCTCGGCACTTGCATATTTCATTACAGGCTCGTCTGCTCTCGCTCCCGCATACATACATACATATATTTGTGTGTGCACATACATATTCAAATACACATTCACATTCACTAACATTCACTCACCTCCAATCAAAACTATCGTTGGCTAAGGAGTTGTATGTTAAGCAGCCTTTGTGGTTTGGGGCTGATGGCAGCTCGAACGTGGGTGGAGAACGTGGAGGGGGGGGGGAGTGGGTGGGTGGAGTGGGGTGGGGAGGGGGCCTGTGCTGTCTAGCTAACATTCGCAACTTTTACTACCCGCAATGTTTCAAGTCGAAACGCAGCTACAAACTAATGCGGCAAATGGCGCTGGCTATGCGATAGTTTTCCCAATAGTTTAAAATCCATTTTATATGCAAAACTACAACACGCAGACACACACACACACACACACACATACATAAACACTCACACACATACACGCTGGCATTTACTCGCTCTCAACTCTCTGCTCAGCTTTTGAGTTGTATATAATTTGAGCGGCGTTTTGTATTCTCTAAGTATGCATGCGACTATATATATATATATATATTTATATATATATAAATCTGCCAACTATGGCGATATATATAAATATATATACAGTTCGCAGATATGTATGTGCGTGTGGGTTTTAACTCTGAACGTTTCTTGTATATTATGTAAAATGTTGCAGTGAACAATTTGTTGGTGGATGGTTGCTGCTGCTGCTGCTGCTGCTGTTGTTGCTGTTACTGTTGCTACTGTTTTGTTGCTGTTGCTGTTGTTGTTGTTTATGATAATGAGCACTTCGGTCATGTGGGCCACACATACACACGCACACACACACGTACAGACATCAGTCGAGGCAACTGGCACACACATTAATATAGCCATCTCGCTTCATTTACCAAACAGTTGCCCCACCCCACTGGCCATGTGGGTGTTTTTGGGTGGTTTTCTCATTTCCATTCTGGGCTATGCGCTCACACAACCCGTTTGATAATGATGCAAAATTTATGTATTTTGTGTAGAAATGAAACCTGATTTTCCCGACCGGCCAAATGAGTGAAAACTGAAACTGAACTGAAAAGACAGGGCAAACCCGCTACGCAAATGAGTTAACGTCGCGTTGAGCTGAGTGCGCCAATGGCGCCAACCCTTGACCAAGTGACCAGCTAAATGCGAAAGGGGTTGACCTTAAAGTTCCCCAGCACAGACACAGATGATTTTCAAAAATCCTATTTCTTCGCGCGCGCCTTTTTTTGTTGTTGTTTTTATTTCATTTGTTTTTTTTTTGTGTCCTGCGACTCAAACTCGTTGGGGACTGACCAACGCTGGTCCACTCGTGGCTATTGCTGAGCATTTGGTTGTGTTTCCGTTTCCGTTAACAGCTGAGGCGCGCGCGCGCACACACACACACACGAACACACACACATATATTTATCGTCGCTTTTAATTGTTGCATAAATCTGTAAACACACACACGTAATCCGTTTGGGGAAAGGGGCGCTCGCTCAAAATTTTGCGCTCAAACTCAATTTCCCTTTTGAGTTATTTAAACCCAAAACATACACATGTGCCGTGGCTCGGCGTGCGTGCGTGTGAGTGTGTGTGTGTGTGTGTGTGGTCGCTTGTATGTACGCCCACACGCATACGCAGACAAGAAGACAGACAGAGAGACAGACAGACGGACAGAGCGACGTTGACGCGCTGCTTTGAAAATTTGAAAAGTTTTTTGTGTGAAAATTTCGAAAATGTTCAGCGAGCATTTTGTGTGCGTGTTATCATTTGCAATTGTGCTGTTAACCGGTTCAAAGCGCACGCACGCAGCAGCAGCAGCAGCAGCAGCAGCAGCAACAGCAGCAACAGCAACAACAGCAACAACTCCACAGGAGCAACAACAACGGACACGGACTTAAACTGGTCGTGTGGCACACAGCTTCGTTTGTCGGTGGCTCCAGCTCGTCGCTGGTCGTTGTGGTTCGTGAGCTGCTCGTTGGTCGCGTGTGCCGTTTGATGTGTGGGGCCCGTGCCTGGACTTGAGGCGCTCGGCAAGTGCAACGAAACGGGCGACACGCAAGTCGGGCGCGCTCAAAGCGGCTTCGTGTTGCCGAATGCATTTGGAGCCCGCACGGAGCAGCATTGGCCGCATCCGTATTGGCATCGGCATCGGCATCGGCATCGGCAGCAGCGGCAGCGGCAGCGGCAGCATCGGCGCCAGCATCGTTAGCATCGTCAGCATCGGCAGCAGCATCAACAGCATCTGGACCTGGAGCTCCATGTGTCACTCTGCATTCTGACCACTAACTCGTCGGCCGCGTTTCCGTTCCGATCCGGGCGTTCAAGCGTCGTTGTTTTCGTAAGCGCAACAAGATTAAGTGGCTATCAATCTCGATATCAATCAACGTCAATCTTAACCTTAATCTCAATCTTAATCTCAACTTCAAGATTGGATTTTTTTTTCCAACATTAACGCAATTGTGTGTGATTTTTTGTGTTGGTGTCGTTCACGAATATTGCTTCCTTTATGGCCTGCATCAGTATCGTGCGTCCTCTGATCAGCCAAAGGTAACAACAACAACAACAACAACAACAACTGCAATTGCAACTGCAAAACAGTGCCTGTTAACAGCAGCAGTAAACCAAGTTTCCATAGATCAATAACAAACAAAAAATCCAACTAAATACAGTTCACAAATCAAAGTGTTTTGCATCAGCAGCAGCGAAAGCGAAAGCCGACGACAATTGCAAATTCCAATCAAAGGGTAAGTTTTAACATATCCTTTCCTATTCATCTTACGCAATTTAGATTATCTGAAAAGTGTAAAAGAACTCAACGTTTATTTTATAAACAAGACGATTTTGAACACGATCTTGTTGACACTTTCTCCCAATGAGTGTATGTAAATTTATTTTCAAACATATTCATTATCGTTGAAAAGTATATTATATATTATGTATATTATTTTGTATTTATTTTAAATAAAATATTAAATCTATGCTTTGCTTTAAAATATGTATAATTTTATGCGTATTTATTTTTTTTTTTGTTGATCATACTAAAAGAGAAAATTGAATATGAGGAGTTCAAATAGTTGCTTTTTTGATTTGTCTGTCAGCAATATTTGAATTACATTTATTGTTCACAGATGTCACAGATAAATCCGCAGACTTGCGGCAGCTCGTGCTATAAATACAAAGGAATGTCTCTTTATAGATGTTTATACTGTGTACTTGTGTAGAAAATGTTACTTTACTTTTTTGTGCGGCATGTGGCATGTGGCTGCCACATTGCGTGTAAACCAGCCAAAACTATGAAATGAATATGAGATTAATGAGACTGGTGATAGAGTTAGTTAATTGTATTTAATAATAATACCAAAATACTGATTGCTAAGCGATTGACCGAATAACATAATTACAGCAATGTAGTTAACAAATAATATTCATATTATTTCATACAAGCAGTTTAAGCGATTAAGATAAGCGCTTAATGGGCCACTTCACATGTCAAAATGGATTCGTGAAATGGACGCCATAAATAATTTTTACTTAACGTAATTAATTAAAATTTAACGTATTCATTTCGGACTGACAAGCGACCAATAACAATGGGCAAAAATAAATAACAGTACAATAACAACAGTAACAACAGTAACAACAATAACAGTAACAACAATAACAACAACAACAACAACAGCAGCGATTGCGACTGCAGTGCGTTTAATATGATACCTTCGAAAACTCATCGGTGAACCGCACTTATGCACCGCAAGTTCTACCGCGAAATTGATAATTCAACGGTTAACCCAACGGTAAACCAACTAAAAAACAACAACGAGCCAACCGCGTGAAAAGGCAAAAAAAAAAAATGGAAAAAAATCGGCGCGCGGGCGTAAAACGTTTAAATCAACTGTGTAGGCATGCAACAAAAACGACAACAGCAACAGCAGCAACAACACAAACACAAAAAAAAAATATTAAAGGTTAACACGCAGAGACAGCAACGTGATATATTTTAAAACAAATAAAAAAGAGCAGCAAGAAAAAACAAAATGGAGAAAACATACAAATGAAATGCAAATGCAAACACAAATACAAGTACAAAAACAAAAAGTAGGCAACAAATATTGTGCATATAATCAACGCACAACAACAACAATAACAATAACAAGCGTGTGCTGGAAGGGGATCAGACGAGCTCACCGCTCAAGTTGTTTGTTTTTTTTTTTTGATTATGCTGCCATGTGCATGGATATGGGCGTGGGCGTGGGCGTGTGCGAGGGCGTGGCTCTGGCTTTGACTGTATTTGAAAGTGGTCAACCAACTCGTTGACCGCAAAAGAGAAAAAATAATAAAACAAAATAAACACAAACACAAATACACAAGAGCACACACACGTACAGTGCGTGCGTGAGTTTATTTGTGTGTGTGTGTGTGTGTGCTTGGCAGAGCAGTCAAATCAAAAACAAAACCAATTGCAGCAACAGCAACACAAACAGACAACGAGCCGACGCTCAAATGTAGGCAACACATTTTGCTGCAGTGCAAAACGCTCCGTCGGCTTGCTTTACACAAATAGTTTAATTAAATTATATTTAATTTAAATATATATATTTATTGCAAGTGTGCAGTTTCGTTCCACCTGCCGCATATAAGCCAATTATTTCATATTGCGAAGACTCCTGAAAATGTATTTAAACAAACAAACCATTAAGTGGCAACTTTAAATGCCAAAATATTCTTCATTTAAGCTTATCAATTAATAAAGCAATTTTATAAAAATGACACCAACAAATACGAATAATCTGCTTTTTTTAAATACTTAAAGGAAAAATTACCTTAGTCTTTCCAAACAAGAAATTGTAGATTTCGAGAGATTAAAGAAAAAAGTTGTCAGAAATTTGAATCTGAATATAAATAATCTTATGATTTTATAAAGCAGGTTCAAAAATTGTCTCATATTTAAATGCATATAATAAGCAAATATAAATTTGAAAGTCATTTTGTACAATTAATAACAAGTTTTTGAATGGCGCAAAGATAAAGCTTCTTTAATAGACGATTCCTTTTGTTTTTTAAATGGGTTTTAAAGTAATTTTGCATGTCATAATTAAAAGTTGTTGCCTATTAATGCTTGACCGATCGGGTTTGAATGGACTCAGGACCCAGTACGGGGCTCTGGGCATGGTTTCAGGAGGGTCGCGGATTGCTGGCAATTTATTTTGCATTGTGTTGTTGTTGTTGTTGTTGTTGTGCTCGTCTGGTTTGTTTTTGTGCAAATGCAACTTTTATCGATTTAAATTAAAAACGCATTGCTGCAAATTGTAAAAATTATCTGTGCGTCTGTCTTTCTGACTGTGCTTATTATGTCTGCTTGTGTGCGTGCGTGTGTGTGCGCGTGTGCGTGTGTCAGGAAACGCCAACACATTAAGTTGGTAGGCCATTGGACATCGCCTGGCGGCTGTCGGTGGCCATTGCCGCCATGTCCATGCCCATGTCATTGGCCGGAGCAATGCGGAAAATCGCATTTTCTCATTTGGCTTCTGTCATGCAAAAATATCAAAAGCGCGTTGCGAAAATCTCGTTTATTTTTCACACGCATTTCTGACATTCTCTGCAGCATAGCAGACTCTACGTCAATTCCGCGCCGCACACACACACACACACATCCAAACTTTATGTATATTCCCCACTTCGCGCCCAATGAGCTCAATTCCCGAGACGGAACCCAAACTTCAGACTTCGAAATCTGACCTGAACATTCTTAAATTGTTTTAAAGTCTATGCAAAAATCTTGTTACTTTTATGTGCTGAACCCGATCGGACTTGGTAACAAAATCGCTAAGAACATTTAAATCATATAAGCACACATAATAATATACTTAAAAAAATATTAAGACATTTTTACAATTGCTGCTTGAAGAAGTCGCGATTCAAAGAGCCAAAAAAAAGTAAAAAAAAGTGTGAGTCGAAAAAACACAATTGAAATTTCCTCGAAATATAATACACATAATGATAACAACTATAATTTAATAAATACAAATAACAATTAATAATAATAAAGAGATATTTGCCATATTCATTTCACAAAAGAAAAAAAAATATAAATAAAGTTAATTCATTTTTTGTTCTTATTTAAATGTTTCAATTTATATAGTTTTGATAAAAACTAAGTATGTGTCTTCAAAAAAAGTATAATATTCTGGTTTGATTTACTATATATGTTTTTTTAAAAACATGTAAAGTTCTTTAATAATATGTGCGATCTCGGAAAAGAAAAAATTTGCATAAGACTATTTAAAACAGATAGATACAAGTACAGTTATATGTTTAAACAACAATTAATATTGATGTGGATACCGAAAATAATCGAAATGATCGTGTTCTCTGATTGGCAAGTGACGAAAAGTGTAGGTTTTATCCGGAAAAGTTAAAGTGTATGTAATATAATTTGGAATGTGTAGCTGCTGCATCTGTGAAAGCTATAATTTTGGTTAAGCAGTTAATGTTCTGGGGCTTATTGAGCAGCCGTTGCGATGGCAGTCGGTAAAAAATGTGGAGAGAACACACACGCAGCAACAACAGCAGCAGCAGCAGCAGCAGCAACAGCAGCAACACACAATTAATAAGAATTACAAGTTACATATATGGCAGACACACATGGACGCGTCTCTGGTTGCATACTGGTGCATCCCACTGCATGTTGCAAGCTCTGCGGGGGCAGCCACCAGCAGCAGCCCCACAAGTGCTAATGACTTAATAAATCATCGCGTGCGACAAAGAAATATACGATGGTTCGGTTGGATGCTGCTGCTGCTGCTGTTAGTGCTGGCGACCGCAGCCAGGACGAGCGGCCAAAATGCATAATTCAATGAAAATCCGCAAATTCCTTTAATCCTCAATATTCATTAAAATATGCCTGCTGGCAGCGACGAGCGCTGTGATTCGTCCTGCTGCAACATCCGCTGTTCTGTCGCCACCGCCTTTTTCGCGATTTGCGCAGTTTCAATTAAGAGCATTTAAAAAAAGGAAAAAAAAAAAAATATAAATAATATTGCAGCTGGCAAGCATCACGCCCACAACGGCCCCTTTGACTCGTGTAGTTTATTAAGCGGCAACCAAAAGTGCGCTCCAAAGGATTCGCCACTAGCGTTGGTGGTGCCGCTGGTGTTCGTGGTGTTGGCGGTGCTGGTCATGTATACAGGTCATTACATCTTTATGTGCTTAAGCACATAATGTACACATATTGCTGCAACCAAAGGCCGATGCAATATCGCCTGTATGTACATTAATATACGTATACACAAATATACATATATACATTTATGTATCTGTATATATAAGGTATAAAGCGGCCAGCTTAATCATCAACTTAAATATGTTGTGTGGCAAAGGATTTAATACGTATGAGTATCGCCATCAAACTGCTCGTAATGCTACGGCTGCTGCTGGTGCTGCTCCTGCTGCTGCTGCTGCTGCTGCTGTTGTTGGTGTTGTTGGTGTTGTTGCTGCTTGCCGCGGTCATTTGCACGTTACAAAAATTAATTCGATTTGCTGCCTCGGCGGTCGTTTTAATCGCTTGCCATGCGGCGCATTTAATGAAAGGACACCGACGCCAGGATAGCTAGCGAATAAGAGACAGCAACGGGCATCGGCCAGTGGGCACAAAATGCAATTAAAAATGTGAAACGTGAGCAAAATGCATAATGAGCTCTCGAGCAACACTTCATTAATGCACTTTCTTTGCACGCTCAAAACACGGACCGCCTGATGACCACGGGATTTGCGAATCACAGGCGTGACACAGACAACAAGGGAATCCGGACACACACACACACACACACACACACATATCCGCTGCACTCATTCCAAGCAACCGCAAACAGATCAGCTGGCCAACGATAGCTGTCAGGCATTGGGTGCCATTGGGTGATAGGCGACAATATGTTAACAAGCTGTTAAAAAATTGGCAAACTGGCCAACAAAAATCACACAACGCACAGCGTTGTAAGGCTTCATAAAAGAACCTTCAAAAATTAAACTGTCAAGACTATCAAATGCTCTAAAAAGTTGCCGCAATTTTGACCAAGTACATAACTTTTTATACGAAGATAGTAAAGGACTTAATCTAATAGTAATAATAATCTACCCAGAAATATTTAAAATGTTGCTAAGCTTAAAATTAAATGATCACTAAAACTGAATAAATTGAAAGAGCAGCAAAATAAAAATAAATAAAAAATAATAAAGACTTAAGCTTTTGCGACTCTCAGCATTATTTGCATATATTTGTTCATATTTGGCTATAAATTGAAAGTCAACGCGGCCAACACACCTAGCGGAATCGATGAGTGCAGTGTATATGCAGTCAACTGGCACTACTTGACCAGCGTCATAAATTTACATGCTGGCCAAACAAAGAGGCCGACAAAATGGGGAAAAAAGTAGACCAAAAAAAGAAAGATGGGGAAAAAAACACAAACATCAAGCTGAACAACCAGAAACAGGGACAGCTTCTGTGGGCCGCGATTGGTGATTGTTGCGTTTTTGTTGTTGTCGTTGTTGTTGTTGTTGTCAGCGCTGGAAAGCAGCGCCGTTGGTGGCCGCAATGTTGGCCTCAAAATGCAAAACCTTAAAAAGGAACAAGAAGGCGCCGGCCCGACCACCAGCTGGGAGAGATGGTAAACGGTGAACGGTGAACGGTGGCCGCTGTGATGGAGTGCGGTAAATCCGAGCCGAGGACGTGGGCCAGCTTGCATGCGAGCATTGTCAACAAGTTTGACTGCAATGAACACGTTGGCTGGGTGCGTTGCCTGAACCGGGCCTGGCTCTGAGAACGAGACCGAGACCGAGACCGAGTCCGAGTCCTGCATGAGCTTGCATTTTTTTTATGCATTCCGTTGCGTTTTCTTTCGTCTATTTTTTATTAATTCTGCTTCCTGTTTCTCCGCGTGTACTCCTTTATTATTATTATTTTTTTATTTATTGATTTTTCGTATTCATTTTGTTGCGCTTTTCGCACATTACGCATACGCGGCGTATGCGGCGTGTGCAACGGAAACCAGGCGACTGACCAAACGCGTCCGGAGGCCTCCTGCGACGGCCTTGTTTGCATTGCTCTGCGTTTGTACAGCTGTCAGCCCCTCGTTTGCTCTCACACCTTCATTCCGGCTGTTGTTATTGTTGCCACTGCTGATGAGGCAGGCCAAAAGTAACAACAGCAGCAGCAGCAGCAGAAGCAGCAGGAGCAATAGCAACAGCAGGAGCAGGAGCATTGCCGGCTTCGCTTATTGTTATGGCCAGCAATGCTGGACACGCGTGTTGCATGAGTGTTTATTATGCCACAGTCCGTGGACTGCGGGCCGGACATACGGACGGCTGAACGGATGGACAAGCGAAGACTGCAATGCATTTTTTTGTGCAAGCTCCGTTTTTTTTTTTCTGCTTTTTTGTTGCCTTGTTTTTGAGGTCGACCTTTGACGATGGCCGCCGCCAAACACCTCACCTGCCCATCGCAGGCGCCGTATCCTTGTTCCCTGCCCGCTGCTTGTCAATCCTTATGTGGGTTTGCATATGTGCGTATTATACCCTGTATTCCTGTTGAATACAGCAGCTTTATACCAATTATTCATTTAAATAACAAATTCATTTACTTGTGAAAAAGTATTCATCTTTTTTTTTTTAAGTTAGAGCTTATAATAATTATGAAATGCTTGTGGCTGGTACAGGGTATATGCTTGTTGTGCACACTCATCTTGTGCATTTCCAGTCGCCTTTTGTTGGCTCTTTTGTTGGTGGCAACCACATATTTGGTTGCTGATTTTTGGTTTCGTAATTTTTTGTACCCACAATGCTGTTGTTGTCGTTCTTGTTATTGTTGTTGTTGTTGTTTCGCCTGTTGTTGCATTTGTTTGGCGTTGTTTTCGTTTGTGTGTGCGTGTGTGTTTGGCGGTTTTCCCATTTCATTCCTTTTTTTTTGTTGCTGTGTCTCCACAAATTATAAACGTGCCAGCATATCATTTTCCCCTTACACTTATTGTTATTGTTACTGTTGCTTCTTGTGGGAAAATTGCAATTTTTACTGCTGCTTCCTTTTTATTGAGCTCATTGTAGTCAATAGCTTTGAATTGACTGTATGGCTTAAATTATTTGATATTTGTATCGGATACATTTAACATATTCCTTTTAGTTCCATTTGCCAATGGAAACGAAATTAATTGCAATCAATTTATTAACTTTCTATTCAAATAACATTTCATATTAATTTGTAAATATTCGCTTTAAAGCACTAGCTAATAACAATATCGGCTTCGACTTCTAGCAGCATCAGAATACCAATTTCGAAATAACATTTATTATTATTTTGACAAATGTTTCCCAAGTAAAACATCTTTGTAATTTTGTCTCGTTTAGCAGTATTCATTTGCAATTAAATGAAGCGAATCTTTAGCATTGATAATGAGAAGATTCAAATATTAGTGAAAATAAAACATTGAATTACCGAAGAATGCAATATATGCTGGCCAGTTACATTATTTTGAATAAAGCAGAACTCTTGCATTTCATCTGGCCATACAAATGCCAGAGGAGCAAATTTAAATTGAAAATGTGTGTGCTGGTGTGAGTGCGTGTGTGTGTTTTGTGCCGAAAATCGACAAAATATTAACATCAAGAGTAGAAAACAGAAAAAGCAACAAATGCAACAACAACAGCAACAACGACAAAAGCAAACACAAACACAAAAGGCTTTTTAGGTCTACCAATATTATTCCACACAACTTCAAACCCACAAAACGTTGGTTAGTTTTTGGTAATAACTTCAAATCTGCACTTGCCACTTTGTTGCTAAAACAGCAACAGCAGCAGCAGCAGCAGCAACAACAACAACAATAACAAGGAAACCCCGAAAACCAAAATGCAGTTGGCAAAAAGTGCATGCACACACACTAGCACACAAGCACACAATCACACGCACACGCACACATTCAAACACTCCCATTTAGATAAACCTTAAATAGAAATGGTATCGAATTTGCATGCCGACATTTTTTGCACATGTGGGTGTGCGTGTATGTGTGTGGGTGTAAAAATAATTTAACTAAAAATTGCACACAAAAATGTTGGCACCGGTTTGGCTCGACCTGTGCACAGCACCACACAATCCACACAACACCACAACGCATCAGCTTCTCGTCCCGCAATGTCCAGGCCACGAAACTTTTATTTTTATTTTGTGTTTATTTTGTTGCTTTTGTTGTTATGGTTTTTTTTTTTTTTTTGTTGTTAGCCTGTTGGGCTCCTCTCTGGGGCACATGAACCGCAAAATGCTGAGGGCGGCATTTGTGGCACAGTTGATGCGACGGCCGGGGCAGCAATTGCGTGATTTGCAGATACAAAACAAAATGCAGCACAAAACATACGCAAAATAATAAAATCAGTGCCGCAAAAATATAAAACCAGGCAAGAGCAGCAGCAGCACCAACAAAAATCATCCCCAAAAAACAGCAAAAAAAACACACACACACACACACACACACAGAAAACGCAACAACACAAAACTGACCGCATACACACAAACACACACAAACAGACTAGTTTGGGCTGCATGAATGCAAAGCTGCATTGAGATCGTCAGCGACGGGGGCGGAGTCCAATGGACGCCAACAATTGAGTCGAGTGCAAAATGGCAAATTGAGAGCCAGAGCCGAATGAGCTCCAAGTTTGCAACCCTTGCCACGAGTGAAAACACACTGCTCCAACATGAACGTGCATGTGTGTGTCTGAGTGTGTGTGTGTGTGTGTGGGTTGTGGGTTGTGGAGACTGTAGTGTGGGGTTGGCGGGGAACGCTTAATTTGCTAATTGAGAGACGTTGAGTCGAGTCGTTTTGCTGTTGGCTGAGTTGAGCTGAGTGAGTTTTCAGCAAATTAAAAAGCAGCCAACTCACATGTAGATCACACACGCACACTGGGGAATTGAAAACAGGAAAAAATAGAATACGCCGTTAAAATATTTAACAGTCATCATCAAAGGCGGCAAACGACTCAAAAATATGCCCAAACACACACACACACACGCACACAGAGTCAGTTGTAGAGTGTGGCATGTGTGTAATTTATACGGAGATCCAATAAAATTTTGGTTAGCTAAACGTCGCATAGCTCGCGCTTTGAGTGTGTGTTCGGCAACGACAGACAACTCGAGAAGGTGCGGCACACACATGTGGCCAGTTGGGACAGTCACAGTACACACCAGCACCCACACACACACGCACACACACGCACACACAAACACGCACTGCACACACATAAGTCAGTTTTAGACACGCGCGACGCGTTTGCAGCTGCGGTGGCGCCCAAAGAAAACAGGAGAAAATGTAAAAAAATCAAATAATAACAAGTGTTTGGGTGAATTAAAAAAAAGAGTTTTTGCGTAGTGATAGTGCTCGAAAATCCGCGCGAATTAAACCGCATTTTAACCATTTTGAATTTAAATGAATTTAAGCGAATAATAATGAATTAGAAGTTTTTTATAAAGTGAAATAAAGTTGTGGCTTATAAATTATATAAATGTAAATAAATTAAGCATTACTCGGATTTGTCGGTTAACATTCTTAGTGCTCAGCCTCTGGCTATTTATCCCGAATTCAACCAAATAAGTTTCTTGTGTTTAAAGTGAGTTTTACAACGTTCTTTTATTTAGTTGTGCTGAGTACCATTTAAAGATATCAGTTTCGCGGCATTTTTTAAAATTAATGCCAACATTTTCGCATATAAATTTAAAGTCGATTAAACAGTTTGCTTTTGCTTAGTCGCTTACAGGTTTTAATTTTGTGATCGCAGAATGACGATCACTAATAAGTTAGTCCGAAATACGTCCAAATGGTGTTTCATAGCAGCTGATTTTATTTATTTTCATTTTGATAGAAAAAATGACGAGAGTAGAAAAACAAACACAGTTTTCTACAGACACTCAGAATTGTCGGCACAATAATTTGATCCTCTGTGCTCGCCACATTGGTTGTATTCCATTTTATTATTTTTTTTCTTCATGAATGTATTTTTGCTGGCATTTTGTTATTGATATTAAATGAAATTTAATTGCCATAAACAAAAGGGGCTCGCGGCTCGCGGCTCGAGGTGAGCCCGTGAATGTGCATGAATCATGTGCACCGCTCATATTTTTGCCTCGTTGTTTGGCTCTTGTGTATTTATAAAGACATTAAACCGATAGGCACAAGATGAACGCAATAAAAAATAAAAAAAAAAAAACAGACAGATTATATGAAGCGTATCAAAGACAGCCGCGTTTGGCGTGCTGAAATCTGGGTGGTCCATCAGCTGGAGCTGGATACGAAGACGGAGTGGACCGCTGCACTGCTGCACCGCTGAACCGCTGAAACGCTGGCAGATGGCAGCCCGAAGACGTCTTCTTTATTTTATGATTTTATTTTTGTATATTTGGCAGCTTGCCAAGAACGGTGGCTGACTGCGTTTGACAACACGTCATCCAAAATGCACCCAACCCCAAACGACACTCCATTCCAATGCTCTCTCTTAACCACAATAACAGCGCCCAGCACCAATCGCAATCCGAAGCCCAATCTCGATTCGGGCCTCAACCCCAAAGTCAATCTCAATGATGGTGGTCTGCGGCAATGTGTGCTGTACTGATGGTTGGGGGTTGGGGGTCGGGGATCAGGGGGCGGGGCTGAATTGCTGCCTGTCAAATGCTGCACATTGCAGGTGGGCGCTCGGCAATCAACAGCAATTTGGCAAAGCCCAGACGCTGCCCACACTTCCGGCCAATGCACGGGCGTGTCCTGGATTGGTGGGGACATCCGTGTCAAAACAATGTACGCACTAGAAGTCATTTAATTTGTTAAACTCGGTGATTTGCACAAACTCGCCAAGTGTGCGTGTGTGTCTGGGTGTGTGTCCGGGTGTGTGTTTTGTCAATTGGGCGGAGGTCTAAAGACAGCCAGACTAAGTTACAAAGCAAAAGCAAAAGCAGGCGGGAGGTGGACAATTGCATGCGGCAATGGTGACAACATGCATATGACAATGTCTACACTGGTCAGCAGGAATATGTTTTGGACAGCAGACAGCTGCAGTTTATTGCGGTTATACCCCAGGCTTATATTATAAATGCTTTATTTGCATCTAAGGTATTTTCTAAATATTTTCGAAAATAGCTTTCATACTCATAAATTTTATGCATTTTACATAAATGTGTGAAAAGTTGATATAAATATAATATAATTATATACAATCTCGCACGATTTTTGTCCAAAGGTTTTCATATGCTTTTATTTTGTTTACTTTTTAATTAAACAACAAAAGCAAACACAAAGAGAAAGCATGTCCCGAATAGTGAAAAAACAAATGGTTCAAATATTTAAGTTACAACGTTATGTTAATTTTATAATGAATATATTTAAGTGCAGAAACTGGAGCATAATGTGAATGCATTCCAACAATATTCAAGAAGTTCAGTGTTGCCCAAAACCGTAAACAGTTTAGTGTTCGTGGATGGAGACGTCGCCTTAAGGGTTGCATGCGTCTGCGGTGGCCCGAACCCGTTACAGTTGCCGTTGCCGTTGCCGTTGCCTTTGCCTTTGCCTTTGCCGTTATCGTTGCTATTGCTGTCAGTGCCGTTGCAGATGAAGCTGCATTCGTTGGATCATTTATGCGTTTAACAACCAAAGCCCAAGGGCGACACATCAAGTGTTGCACTTGGGCGCACGGAGGCAGAGCCGGGGCTGAGGGCGGGGCGGTGCCAGGCGTCGGATATGCAAATTATGTTATGTGTCAAGTAACCGGAAAATGCATTTTAATTGCCGTAGAAATGCAATAATGCATTCAGGGCCAGACAATGCAAACAAAATGGGACGTCGCCCACACTCCACGCTCTCTGTGGCCACAGTAAGGGACAGGGGGAAAGAGGCGCGCCAGCGACTTGAGGTGCTAATAAAGTGTTAATGGGTGCTGCTGGCTTCGCCCCCTTAAATCGTTTAAAATGCGTTAGAAAAATACGCAGAACGGGCGTTACTTATGGGTCGGGCATTTTGTGCTGGGCGCAAGTGGGTGTGGCTGGCTGTGGCCTGGCCACATGCATGCTCACCGCAAACGAGCCACTCAACGAGTATTTCAAAATAACAGACAGCCGCAGGCTGGCTGACCAGCAAAACCAAATGAAACCAAACCAAACCCAACCGAAGCCGACTTCATCAACAGCAACTACAATAGCAACAACAGCAATAGCAACAGCAACAGCAACAGCAACGACAACAAGTTTAGCTGCAAACTGCAATTGCAACAACAAATACAACAGCAGCTGCTCAAAATGCAATTTTTCACTTGACGCAGAGGCCTGTGTAAAATCCAATCAAGCCTCAAAAATGTTAAACGCCTATTGCTGCTGCTGTTTGCTGCTGCAATATGCTGCAATTGCAGGCTTCTAATGCAACTACCATTGCTGCTGCTGCTGCTTGAGCCCGGGCGAGGAGGCGCCTTAAAATCAAAAGCCAAAGCAAGCTGCGGGCAAGCGCAAACAAACAAGGACTGCAGCTTTGGCTCCGACTCCAACTCCAACTGCTACGCAAACAGGAGCTTGTGCTCGGACACACAACGACAGCAATCTGGACTTATTACGCCACTTAAAGCTTAAAAATAACACAGTCTAGTTATCCCAATGCACAATTGGCACAACGACCATTAGACACACTTCTTACTCTAAAGTAGACTGTAATATAGAGTATTTGATATCCCTTTTCAATTTCTCAAATTGCTTAATTTATCAACAAAAATACTTATGTATCTTTACTTTGGTTTCGTGGCTTAAAAATAATAATATATGATCAGTTTTAGCAACTTATTAGCTTCAAAGATGTTGCCAGGTTTACTATTTATTTAATCAATGTATGTGCCGTAAAAAGAGATAAGAAAACACCTTCAACTCAAACTGTTTTTATGCGCAGAGTGCATCAGAGGGTCGTTGGATCTAATATTGGTTAGGGGAAGAAGTCGCCGGCTCAGTCAGTTTGTCAGCAGTTAGAGGCGACACCACCAGACACCTCGGCTAGATAATTCAATGGACACAAAATGTCGTCACATTGTCGCCTCGAGGCCAACAACAGCTCCAGCACCAGCACCAGCACCAGCACAAGGACCAGGTTCAGGTCCAGGTCCAGTTCCAGTTCCAGTTTCTGCGGCTGCACTTTGTTGTCGCCTCGTGTGACGGCATCTCGTTTGGCATCGTTTTGTATCTTCGTCGTTTATCAAATGGCCAACGGGGCCGCCGTTGGGCAACGCGTCGGCTAAGTGACAAGCAAAACCGCGAATTGACCAGAGAAAGTCCAACTCCAGTTGCGGCAGTTGCTTTTTGGGGACCAGCACGCGTGCACTCACAGCACACCAAGGACACCAAGGACATCCATGGACAGCAGGGACAGCGGGGACCGCGCGGACAGTGAAGGACTCGTATGCATGCACATGCAGCTAGCCAGGACGTGTGCCGCTGCACGTTATTAATGCAGGCTGCACAGGACGGGGTAAAGTACCCGTGCCCGCAACAAAACGAAACGAAATAGGGCAGCCAGGGACGAGGGGACGACAGGACGAGCACAAGGATGTCGACGAAAACGAGTCGCAAAAGATGCGTGCCTCGCTTCCAACTTTCAGCTTTCAGCTTTCAGTTTTCTGTTTTCAGTTTTCTGTTTCCACCCCCTTCATCTTTGCCCTTGTCCTTACCCATGGTGGATACGGGGGGGGGGGGGGGGGGGGGGTGGGGGGGTGGTGGGTTGTGGGGGGGGGGGGGGGGGGGGGGGGGGGGGGGGGGGGGGGGGGGGGGGGGGGGGCAGCCGGAAGGATTGCATTGCACTGCATCGTCCTCAAATGCAGCAAGTCCTTTTTTGCTGCATTTCGGTCGACTGTGGCTGGCCAGCGGAGAAGGGGGCGTGGCGTGACTCTGAGGCGTGTTACTGTATCAATTTATGGTTGAATTTGGTCTCTTCTCTTTGGCTCTTGATTTCAGCTCAGTCCACGTCGTGTGCCTGTGTGCGTGCGAATGTGTGCATATGTGTGTGTGTGCGTGTGTGCGTTGGATTGTGGTACGTGTTGAAACTCTGGGAAATGTCGTCGGCATGCCGGAAATAAGTTTGCTGCCCGCAAAGTTAGTTGATTTAGGCATTAAAGCGAATCCAGTGCACCAAGCCTCCAGCATCCAGGAGCGTCCTTCGTCCGGCACAGCTCAAAAGGCACTTGAGCATTTATAAACAATGTATGGCTTAATTTGCTGTTAGTTAGTAGCAAATGTTGTTAATTTAGAGGCCCGAACCCGGCCGAGGCCATCACCAACACCATCAGATTGCCTAATGCTCTAACATGAATGCCATTTAAGATCATCCCAGTCAAAAGTCACAAAACGAATAATGAACAAAATACAACAGAATATTGCAGGGCTATAGAGAAAATAGAAAATAGTTTGTGACTTATAGATAATATATATTGTGCTTGGTATTTAATAGAACTACTTGTAAATGTAACATTTTTTTATATTAATTAACCTTTTATTTAACTGACTTCAGTTTAAATAGATGCCCTGCTGAAATTAATTTGAATTGTTTGCGCTGGGCAAATGTCAACTGAAGACTGCAAAAATGTTGTTGTTTAGCGAATGCGCTAACATGATGTATAAAATCTAAAATCTCTCTGTATTCCATACACACACTCACACATACTTAAACACATACATACACATACATACATATTCAGCGAGGCACACACGCATAAATGAAATACCACAGACGGGGAATAAAAACCCAAAGTCCAATTAAAATTTAACTACATCAAAGTAGCAGCAGCAGCCGCATCAGTAGCTGTTTTAGATGAGACATCGACGACACCTACACACAAGCACACACACACACACGCAGATGTACATATACCATATGTATATAACATATATAGAAATATATACATATAAATATATATATATATATATATATATATATATATATACGCATATAGCTATAACATTTAACAAGTTTAGTATTTGGGGTTTGGGTCGAGGGCTCTGTGGGAGCACAACAGCTGGACATGGACATGGTCATGGACATACCAACTATGAGAACAAAAAAAAACACACACACACACACACATGCTCACAGAGTATCCATGGCATGTCGAAAAGTGCGCAGCTTTGGGGCAAATGCCGCAAATTGAAACAATTTACATGTTGTACATGTGTGTGGGGCCATCAAAGGGTTAAGCTTGCGTGTAAACCGTCTGTTCTGTCTGTGTGTGTTCTGTGTAAGAGAGAGAGAGAGAGAGAGCGTGAGAGTGTGTGTGTGTGTCGACCAGCTATTGATACCAACGCGCGATTGAGCAGCGCCGCCGTTGTCCTCGAACAAAACCATGAATTTTGATTTAGCCCCAAGCCAGAAAGTTGCCACTAAACAAAAACGTTAAGCCGGGCGCAAAAAAATTCCCAGTCGAATATGAAAAAAAAATGTATAAAAAAATGGCAACAACAGCGAAGTGACAAACCGCGCGTGACCCGTTGCCCAGCTTCCGAAAATCGCAGTGACCAACGTTGATGGTGACGGCAAGCGGAGATTATGGCGCGCTTCTCCAGCCAACTTTCAGCTGGCTTAATGTAATTTTTTTTGTCTTTTCACTTTTCCGCTGTCCACGATTCAATAAAGTGCGGCTTGCCCAACTGTTGCGATACGCTTCGCAACGATCTAAAACAGATTCGATTCTTTAACCTCTTTTCAAAAGAATTCCAAGCACATTTTATTTACGATCAAGGTAAAACCATATGCATTAGTTATTTGGTTGCTTTTTTAAGTAACTCTCTCACGTTTGAATACGACACACTCCATAAGTACTTACATTAACATAAATGCCTTGAACTGTTATACCCTCTACTTTAGCCAATACTGGGCAGGTCATTAAACACCCCGCAAGACCAGACTCAACTGTTGCCCAACTGTCGCTGTTTTACAGGGCCCCTTCATGGCTTGGTAATAACCTTTATAAAGTAAATTTACAATAAAAGGCAAATGTGCAAATCGCGAATGGCGAACGGCGAACGGCGAACGGCGAACGGCGAATGGCGGTTGGTAAATCGCAAATGGTGAATGGAGAATGGAGAATGGAGAATGTCGACTGGCGAAATGGCTGCGACACGCTGTTGCCACCGTTGACCATTTGCTATTTGCTATTTGCTGTGTTGTTTTTTTGCGCTGTTTCTCGTGCTGCTTTTTTTTGGCGCTTTGCTGCCCACGCACCGACACGTTTGGCTTCCGTTGGACTTTCGCCGCGATTTCCTTTCGCGCTGCTCGCCTCTCCATCGCTATGGCAATGGCCATATCCGTCCGCAGTTCCATTTCCAATTCCAATTGCTAGCTGGCGTTTTTGTGCTTGTTGGCCAAAAGTCAACCCATGAGCTGTGGCATTTTTAAGTAATTTTTATCGGTCAGCTGAAGTCAGGGCAAATTGGGGACAATCAGACAGCTGGACAACAGTGGCGTTTTGTTGCGTCGCTGAGGGCGTGGTTCACGCAAAAGAAATCTGCAGCTAGGAATTTTAAAGTTGTTACACGACCAACAACAATGACAACTCCGCCGACAAGGTCAGCGGATGCGGTCAACACACTTCCCAAACTCATCCCACCTCAAACCCATTTCTCCAGCCTAACAGATTGCAGCGCCTGTTTCAGTGCGTGTGTATTTGAACTGGAGACGGCTGGGCTGTGGCACATGGAAAAACTGGCACTGACTGATGATGATGGTGTTGATGGGACGAGGCTTGACTGACTGCGACGGCGTATGGGCCAAGGGGCAACGTCGAGCGTCGACAAGTGACAAAATATGCAAGTATCAAACCACAAATTCTCACCCGTGAGTCCACAATCATTTTGACACTGGTTACAGCTAGGCGTCGTGCCTGCGAACCCCGATGAGGACTAGATTTGCGTTTGGATAGTTGCATGCCACAGCTAGCCACATGTCCTGTGCCAGTTCCTGTCGCAGCTCACGCCCCAATATTCCCCAATGCAATGTCCTTTGTCGCGTTGCAGGAAATTGAAAAGTGCAACGCAAATTGCGTTCCGCTAAAGCTTCCACATTCAGCGCTCAACGTTCAACGTGCAACGTTCAACGTTCAACATTCAACATTTGGCGTCCTTATGGACGGCCATTGCCGTTGCCGTCGAGTGGTTGACAATTGATTTGTGTTTATGTGTGCTGTCCGGGCTGCCCACTTGGATGGCAACCAGCCAGGACTTGCACGGATCCGTCCGGACCATGCACCATGCAACGTGCACCAGCGGCATGTAAAATGCCGTTTGACTGTGATTTAAAGACATTAACGTGATGGGTCTGCAAATTTCGGCGACAGCAGATTGGCGAAATTTAAGTCTATTTAAGTCTACTTCACTCGCATCTCAAAGCCAGCTGCGTATAGAGGGCCAAAATAACACTTTGTTAACGAAGTTTACAACCTTTAATGATGCGGGTTATATGATTAATTATTGATTGCAAGTGATCGTTTTTTTTTTGGGCGTTTCACTTTAGAAAATACTTTATTGTATAGGCTTTTATTTTCATTATTATTTATTTAAACTTATTTATTTTAGCAAACTAACTTTAAATTTAAAATAAGTCTTATGTAAATATAAAATTCAGTTTAATTTGGAGTAAAGTTCTAAATACAAGTATATTTATTAATTAATATTTGCAGTGTGTATTAATAAACTATGAAGCTATGTATTTCAGATTTACATATGTATTTTTAAATATACTATTTATATTTGTCTAAGGCTTAGCTAAGTTCGCCTAATGAAATCCCTGACTAATTTGTTGTTTGTTTTTTTGACTTGTGTTTAGCTGGCCAAAGGAGCGAGCGCATTTCGTTAACCCAACAACGTTTTGGCCAAATCAGACAAAATTGTGCGACTAAAAAAAGTGCAGGCTCACGCTCAAGGACATCTGGAGCAGTTTGAGCAGGAGCCACACTCGCATAGCACGCATTACACTTCCCATCAATTGCATCACGCTCAGCAACAGCAGCAGCAGCAGCACCAGCAGCAGCAGCAATTGCACCAGCAACAGCAGCAGCAACAGCAGCAGCACCTGCAGCAGCAGCATTCATACTACAGTACACAGCAACACCTCAGCAACATCAACTACAGCAACAACAACAACAGCACCAGTAGCAACAACAACAGCCACAAAATGCATTTGACAACCACGAGCGGTAACTCGACGGCATCGAATGCCAATGGCAACAACAACAATAACAACAACAATACGGCCAACAACAACAACAACAACAACTCCAGCAGCAGCAACAACAACACCAGCAACACAAATGGCTCCAACAACAACAACACGAACAACAACAACAACAGCTCGAGCAGCAACAACAACAGCACCGAGCAAAACACACCCCCAACACCCGCCCAGCTGCTGAACGAGGCATACACAAAGATGACCTCTGACATTTTGGCCGAGCGCACCTTGGGCGACTTCCTCACCGAGCATCCCGGCGAGCTGATCAGAACGAGCAGCCCCCTGTTCGTCTGCACCGTCCTGCCGCCGCACTGGCGCTCCAACAAGACCCTCCCGGTGGCCTTCAAGGTCGTCTCCCTGGGCGACATCATGGACGGCACCATGGTCACGGTGCGCGCCGGCAACGACGAGAACTACTGCGCCGAGCTGCGCAATTGCACCGCCGTCATGAAGAACCAGGTGGCCAAGTTCAACGATCTCCGATTCGTGGGACGCAGCGGCAGGGGTGAGTTCAATTAGTTTTATTCATTAATAATAATGAAATGAATAATTGAAATGCAAATCAAACATATGTGAATTGATTGTATGCACAAAACTTTGTTTTGATTATTTTCTTACATTTTTCACACATTTCAAAAATATATCATTGAAGATCGTCCAGGCGGTTGCGAATTAGTTTCCTACATTTATGTTCTCAAAACCACACATGTGAATAAAGTCGAATCCTGATAATTTGTTCCACACTAAATCGGTAATCCCGATAATAACACGTAAAATCTGCTGTCGCCATGAAAAAATTCGTTAATTCATAAAATTCAAAGACATTTTGTTTGCCGCGATAAATAAAAATAAAACAATATTCAATCTATTCAATGAGCCATTTTTTTTGTAATTAAAGACCGAAAGATTTGTAAATTCTGAATTTTATCTTTCTTTCATTGTTATCGCTTAGTTAGCTGACTTTTTCCAAGCGCAACATCGATCCGAAAAAATGTTAAAAATTGTATTTGATATATTTTAATTTTCCTTTAAAAATAAGACCTAAGTGCTTACATTAATTTAATGTAATCTAATAAAGTAAAATCCACGTCAGTTCTGATATTTCTTTATTGAGGCCCGTTAAATGGAAATATCTACAAGTCTCCCTATTCGCGTAATTCGTAATAAATATGATCTCCTTGCCATTTTGAATTCATACAATCGATAAAATCAATTAACAATTGTCAATAATGTGAATGGTCACACTTTTCGATAATTGTACGAAGGTTAAATAAAAAGTATCAAGATCAGAATAAGGAAAAAACCAAACAGATGTGTGTAATTAAAAATCAACTGATAAAATATCATTTTCATATTTTTACACAAATCAAATCAGCAGTCTTTAAATATGTAGCTTGTCTTTGACACACAATTTTCTCTGGCTTAAATGCTCGATCTCCCTTTTGGCTGCAGCTCCTTTTCACTGTTTGTGGGGAATCTATCATTTGGTGACCAAAAACTTTTCCAAGTGCTTCTCGTGTACATATTTATAGCGTAGTCAGTGGCGGCTGGGTGGAGTCGGGACTTTTCCTTTGTGGCCGAAATGCACTCGAAACAATTTGTTCAATTATCGCCCCCGTCCACAGTGCCGCCCGCTGAGTGGCAAAAGTTTTGAGTGTGCTCTTCGCAGCCCCATTTCTTTTGTCCCAAGTGTTATTCAGCCACTTTTTGCACTCTGGCATCATTTTGCCTTTTTTTTCGTTTTCCGCTCTTTTTTTTGTTGTTGTATTTTTTGTTGAAGCAGCTATCCTTTTGTATCCTTTTGAAACCGCTTGTAAAGCGCTGCACAAAATTGTCAGCAGTTCATTAGCAGCCACCAGTTCTGCCCCCGCTCGATTGGGACTTTTTCTTTAAGTGTTTAATAAACTGCCCAGCGAAATTGACAGCGATGGGCTTTGATCTGAGCGTTAAGTTAGGAAACAACGTTAATCCATGGCGAAGTTGGCATATAGATACTAGCTACACCTTTGAATATCGGAGCTTTATGGATTCAGGCCCAAATGAAGCAAACGAACCAAAACGGGTTGAACTGAACTCTGTTTGCTTTATTACGCAGCCAGCCCGAGTGAGAGAGAAACAGAAAAAGAAAAAGGGATAGAGGAAGTAAGGGGGAATACGCATCCGGTGCGGTAGAACCGCAAAAACCAAAGCTTTAACTGCGGCATTTGTGACAGAGAGCGACGACGTCCAGGCGAGACCCGCACCGAGGTCTGTCCGATGTGCCGCAGGATTCATGCGTTGTCATTCAATAGACGCGTCCGTCTACTCTCGCTTCTGGCAGCCAGCAACGCATTCGCATTCGTATTCGCATTCGGATTCGCATTGAGGCGTTTAATTGTAAATTTCCCATTCATTTAGGCCATCTGGCGGCTGGCAGTCCGGCAGACGTGCCGCATACCCTGTCCCTGGACACAAGGTCGCGGGGGCAGCGTCTCGTTCTGACAGCCGGCAGCAAAGGAAGAACAAACATAAAAAAAAAGAGCGTTGCAAATGATGTGTTTCATGTTGATTTGCATTGCTATTGTTGTATCGCATTCGTATTGTTGTTTGTTGCGTCAGTTTTTTCGTTTTTTCATTGTTCCGCTTGCTGACGCGCCGCTTTTGCCAGGACCAGGACTCCGAACGGAGTCAACCGGTTGCTGGTAAATTATCAGCATTCTAAGATTCAGCTTAGGGAACTTACTCTGCTTACCAGTTGTTCGACTGTGGTTTCTGTTTTGGCTGGGCAATGCGGCGGATGAGTGATTTGCGCCTAGCTCGTCGCCGCCGCCATTTTGTTTTTGATTTTGCTGCTGTCGCCGGCTAATTACAATAGCGAAAAAGGAAATGCACAAACAGTCGCCCCACGGCCGCTTCTCCTTCTCCCTTGGTTATCGTGTGTGCGCGTCATGCAATTTAATTACCCAGGCATCGATTTATTTGGCCCCTGCGCCCTGCACTAGGCTACACTTTTAATTAGCAAAGTGCCATGCACATGCACGCACAAACACACACACACACACACACACACACACACATACACACGGACATGGGCAGCGGAATAGGGGCTGTCGGTGCCAGTTGGCGATTGTTACGAGAGTTTGCCGCCAACAGCGAATTTAACGTCGATAACTTTTCCATCGCATCATATTACACAAAAACACCGCACAACGCCGCATCGACATTATCGATGAGGATGGCAAGTTAAGCGCTGGGTTTGCTGCGCTGGGGTTTATATTTACACAACTCTCTCAAGCCATTTAAGTCAGCCGCAAAATGAACTGCACAGCCCCAATCAAGGCGAACAATCGAAAGTGCGAGGCGCAAGGCGAACGACGAACGATGAACGACGAAAGAAGTTGCCCCAAAAAAATAAATATGTTTACAAAAAAGACAAACGACAAAAAGGGCGCACATTGCGTGTGGTTCGTTTAGGGCAAAACCCAGTCTGGTGTAAACCGAAGGCAAGACAAATGCCTGCTAAAAGTCAAGACCCCGGCCGCGTTCTAGCATTAAAAAGGAAACGGCGCCAAAAACGGCAAGACACAAAAAAAAAAAAAAAAAAAACCAAAAGAAAAACAAAATATAACACAATACCCAAATAAAAAACTTTTACAAACTGACACCTTGACTGCTAGAGCCTGCTGCGGGGGTATTTGTGTGAAAAGGACACGCCTTGAGTCTAGAATTTTGTAAGCACGCGCAATTTGCTTTTGGTTTTGGGGTCCTTATTGTTGCTGTACTTTCGTGCTGCCGTCTTGGAGTCTGAGCTAAGCAACAGGCTGGCAATAAATTGTGCCATTTACATTCATGATGAACTCGCAGTTAAGGATCTACCAGCTATCTTATGGGCTGAGGGATGAGTGCTTAGCGCTGCATATCTATAAATTGGGCCAAGCAAATATCTTTTTTATCAGTTAACACAGTAGAATTGCAGCTATAATATTGCTAAGTTGAGCTATTTCGATAAAAAATTAACATTATAATTCAAGATTTCTGTTTACTTAGCCGTTTGTATTCAGTTTGTTCTATTCACACTTGACCGCCGCCCCAATCAATGCATTTATGGGAAGAGTAAGCATTTCGTGTGCGACATTAAAATCAAAGCTGTTGACAAATAACTGAAATCCTTGTTGCAAATCCTTGGCAATTTACGGAACAAGCGTCATAAATCAATTGGGTAATGAAAGGCATACAAAGCACACACGTGTCGTGTGCTTGTAAATGTGTGTGTGTGTGTGGCAGGGGTGCCAAGGATGCTAGGGTTGGGCAGCATAAGACAAAGTGGAGTAGGCCACACACAAAGACTCACATCCCATTGCCTGTCTGTCAATGCCTGTGGCTGTGTGTCAAATCACAAGAAGGCACATAATCGTTTTCGTGGCTTAAAATTCACAATTTGCGGATTATTTGCAATTATGTTACGGCTCATCTCTGGCAACACCGATATATTTTTGTTCAAATATTTGCTCCGTTTGTCATATTTTTCTTTATTTAAACACTCTCACACACACACACACTTTTCTAATCCATGTATATTTGTTTATTTGAAATTTCTCTTTGCTTTTCACTTACCTGCTTTCACTAAGCCCTTGAAAGCTTTCTGAGCCTTCTAATCCAGCCAGTAAGTCGCCCAACACAAAACGCATTTTGTGGCTTATTTGGTTTCCCTTTGAATTTTCTTTTTAGCTTTCGGCTTTGTTTTTTTTCTCTTTGTTTTCTTGTTCGCTTTTTATTTTTTTTGTTTATTTCTTTGTTGTTTTCTTTTTTTTTTTTAATTTGTTGATTTCTGAGGCTGAAACTGGAATGAAATCGAAAATGATTTGTTCGCCGATTGATTATTGCCAAGGGTCATAAAATTAGAAAACTTATCGATTTATAGAAACACTTCCTGAGTGGGACTAAAGCAAGTCGAGTAGCTAAAGTTTAATCTCTTTTAAAACAAACTGTTTGTCTAAATAAAAAGCCTGCTTTTTAGTCACTACCTCGTTGGTCGTTAGCATCTGCTTAAATTGCTGCAATGATTTTTGTCTAATTGTATTTGTATGTGTTTTAAGAGCTTTAATATTTGCGCAGCCCTCGAGTTTCTCCAAAACACAATTTGGAAAAGAATTGCCGAAAAATAGCACAACAATGAACCGCACTTGATGGCAATGAAGACACAGGGTCGCAGGACAAACGTGAAAAAGCATTTTGCAGCAGCAGAAAAGGGGAGCAAGGGAACAAGGAAACAGGCGGACAGGGACTGGGCAAGGGAAAACGAAGACGAAGACGAAGACAAAACGCCACTTGAAGTGACTGCAAACAGACTCAAGGCGAAGTTAGTTTTTTATTGCAGGCAGCAAGATGAAGTCTCCAAGTCTGAGAGGTGGGGAAGTAACTAGCTGACGGGGTAGCAAACGGTATGGGGCATGAAACCAAGACGTAGATGCGTAGGCGTTGCCAGCGGTGGGCGCAGTGGAGTGTGTCAGCAACATATGTAAGCCGCCGTCTCTGTGCATGTTTGTGGGTGTGCGTGTGTGTGTGGTTTTTTGTTGTGTGTGCCGAAATGATTTACGCTTTGTTTGTCAACTTAAAAAGCAAACGGCGGCAACTGGCAAATCCTTCGAAGACATTGCACATACGCCGCGTTGTCATAGACAGAAGACACAGAAAAAGGCAACACGGGCAGAGGCTTGGCATTTCTGCCAGTTGTTAGTCGAGAACGGGAGTTTGCTGAAATGCTTTTAATTGAATCGCAGCGAATTCGTCGTGGGCCTGGCAACACTTGACAAAAGCGAGAAGAAGTCAGCCACTTGGTTGTGCGTGGGCGAGTAGGCGTAACAAGTTAATTAAAAGAAAACTGTGTGGCACAAATGAAATAAATCTTAGCTTTCAACTGACGACACCTTACCCTCTGCAGCCAAGTGTGTGTGAGTGCGTGTGTGTGTGTGAGTTTGAGTCATGTGCTGCAGACAATGAGCTTGAGTTGTAATTAATTCCTTCAAGCGTATGATGAGGGCTACCGTCAAGCGCGATCTATAATTAATAAATTAAAGCACAACTTCCAATAAAGAAGAAAGCTATATATGCATACATTTGTAAGTGTATAAAAAATATATATAAGTTATAGGACCTGGAAGTCCTAGTATGCTCTAAATGAATTTGGTTTTATGTCCTGATTGCCTGCCAGATGTTAATATGACGGCGTTTATATATAGTCAACAAAGCTCTTTGATTTTTACGATGTGACAAGCGACCGATGTTTTGAGGCCATTAATGTGGCGTGCGTGTGTAGAGCACATTCAGAAGGTTGCCAGTCATAAATTTGTTTAACTCAATTTTTATCATTTGCCTTGTGTGCGTTCGGCATCGTTCTCGTTGCAGGGAAGAGCTTCACATTAACTATCACCGTGTCAACGAATCCACCTCATATAGCCACCTACAACAAGGCGATCAAAGTAACCGTCGACGGGCCACGCGAGCCGCGCTCCAAGACCAGTAAGTATACATCACACCCAATGGCCAGAGCACAATTATCGCACACATAACACGAACAGGGCATATATATTAATTGTCGCAATAAATGAGACTTTACTTAAGCCCTCAAATCTCTGGCACAGTCAACTGTTGTCCCCGTCCTACTCTTCCTCTGTCTGTCTGTCTGTCTGTCATTGCAGAGTATTCATTAAGCAGTGTCGACTCTTAGCTGAGCATCTGGAAATGCATATTTATAAGCATGCAAATATTTTACTTTGCATATGTTAAGACAGCCCAGCTCAGACTCAGATCCAGACTAACAACAACAGCAAATCTTGCAAGTGTTGTTGTTGCTGGCAGTGTAATCTGTTTGGTCCGAAAGCAACAATTCAATCCATGGCATGATTTATATCCTTAGACTGCCAGACTGCAACACTCCGGCCGCCAGCTTCAAATTGGAGAGCACAATGTTCTGTGGTATACACACACACACACCCATACACACACACGCACACACACATACGAAAGGCAGTTGGGTTAAAGTTACCGCTGCCAACGTCAGACAAAAGGTTATTATTTTATAATGAATACAATATGCCGTAAAATGGGAAACAACGTTTAGCCGTACAACAAATGCACAGATGAAGGCAACGGAAGGGAGAGAAAGAGAGAGAGAGTGAGAAAGAAACAGCTTAAGTTTGCGAATGTGAACTTATAGAATTGACTATAAAACAACAATATTACACATTTTGCCACTTTTTACTTATTTGTTTACACTATACATTACATAAGAACAACAACTGCAAATAAACATTAAGTTAAGGACAGATAATTAAAACTGAAAAAAACTTAGTGTTATCCCTTTTAGGGCAACAACAACAATTTCACTTTGCGTTTGGCCAGCGACCGTTCCACTTCTCCACGGATCCACTGTCCGGCTTCCGCATGCCACCCATTGGCAACTGTCAGAGTAAGTAGCATCCAACCACAATGTCATACTAAATCCGAATCCAAAACCAAACTCAACTCATGATTCATGACGTTTTGAACCAATTGATGCGATTTGTATTTGCGTTTGCATTTGCATTTGCATTTGCATTTGAATTTGTTGTTTTTTATTATTGCTGCTTTTCACATTTTCATTTAACACTTGAGTAATGGCATATCCGAAAACCGCATCCAGCTAAAGTACGGGGAGTGGGCTTTGTGGCAATTGACGGGCTGTGTGGACTGTGTGGGATGTGTGGTGTGCCCCAATGCAACCGCACAAAATCACACAAAACGATTAGGTGGAGGCCTTAAAAAAGAACGCAAAAAACAACAAATACAACGACAGGCTTTAAACTGCGGCCAGACAAACCGACAAAGAGTGAAACAATAATAAAACCTATACAGTTAAATAAAAAAGTTAAAATAAATAATAATAATACAAAAAAAAAAAAAATAAAGCAAAAAGTGACATCAATTTTGCAGGCGCTTAAAGCGACTGCATTAATTACGCGCTCAATTATCCACATTAGTTTTTTTGTATGCAACTTTACGAGCGCCAAAAAGTAGGCAATGAAAAGGGGGAGAATGGCTGATGCGCCAACACGACAGCGCCATACTCTATTGCACAGGTTAAATAGCTGAATTACAATAAAACGGATAGGAGAGAATTGCAACCTTTTCCATATAACATTTAAAAGAGAACTTTAAAGGAAACATATATTAATAGATCAAACGTGACAAATTGTTGGCTGACATTTCGCTTTACCTTGCCTCAAATTGCAGTTGTTGTGACTGCGGTGCCATTAAACTGTTGGCCACTTTGTTTAACCAAAGTTTACTATACAAACAAATAAACGTTGGCCAAACACAATAACAGCAACAAAGACAATCGGCAAACAACACAAAAAAGCTGGCGTCAAAAAAAATTTGTATCGCCCGCGTTGTTCTCTGTCTGTGTGCACATAACTGTAACTGTTATCATGTGTGCGTGTGCGTTTGTCGCCATTTTGTATTGTTGCTGGTGTGCAGGAGCTATTGGCCATAAATCACAGCGCACATAAAGGTTATGATTTAAGTTCCAATCAACAAAAGGGCTGTCAAATATTACAGGCAACAGTGAAAATAGTTAAACATATATAAAATATATATTTATGTACAGATGCACAAAGAGTTATCGCTTAAAACTATTCGTCCTGTACGTTGTAACATTGTGTTCTAAATATGCTTTTTGTTTTTGTATTATAGTTTATTTGTTAAATCGCTCGCCCAGCTCCATGAGTTAAATTCATAAATCAATAATTAAAATTGTGGGCAAATTTTTTTGTTTTGTCTGCATTGTTGGTGCATTAAATTTAATAATAGATTAAAAAATGCATTTATATTAAATTTGATGTTTCAATTTAAATTGACAATTAATTGGATTGCAACAACTACAATAACAGCGGCAAATTGACAGCAATTTACGCTTTTTTATAACGTTTTTTTTTCTTTGTATAACATAACAATGTTAAGATGCGTTTTAAACGCACAAAATCAACCTAATTATTTCAATTTAAATTAAGCAATTAATAATATGGAACTGAGGGTAACCACTCAAAAAAGCTGAAGCACAGCTAAATTATTGAAAACATTTTTAAATGTCAACGGAGCCTTTGAGCAAATATCAAATGCAATTCAATCAGCACACGAAATTTCCTACCAATGATTGTCAATTTGCAATTGTGCTTGCTGCCAGTAGCCCTGCCCCATGCCCCATGCCCCTTGCCACATGGCTGTGCATAATCTTCCGCCCGTTCCCGCTGTCTAGCGTAAAGCGCACAAATCAAAATGCAAATTTCGCGATTTACAGGCTGACATTTGCCTGGCGACATTTGAATCTATGGCTGAATTGCACTTATATACATAAAATATATATATATATCTATATACTATATGTATTTACGTACACATGCAAATGTATGTGTGCATTTGGCCACACTACGCTCGATACATATGTATGTATGTGTAAATAATGATTACTGACAACGTCTGTTGTTACTGATTACCCATAATTTAATTGTAAATATGCAAAAAGTAAAATAACCTGAATTATTTATTAACAAATTTTATTGACATTCACTGCTTGACTTAATTACAGGCATATATTTTATTAATTTTGTGAAAAATGACAAAAATTTAAAGGCATGCATACAAAATTAAGTTATGTTCGTACAGCAAATTGTCAATTGCTGCCCGTCAAAGTATACTGTGGTAGGTAGGTGAGGAGTGCAAATAAGATTTATTTACAATGACCACCTTGAATTATTAGTCAAATTGACAGATCGAATGACAGGATGTCATATTGACATTTTCATACCTTCTTTAAGAAATAAAATAAAAATATTTAAATATTCTTTTTGCCCTTTAAAATAAAAGTTAAAAGGACCCCATTTGAGTTTTATAAGGAAAGAGAGAGAGAGAGAGAGAGAGAGAGAGAGAGTGTGTGTAAATAAAAATCCATACATAAATAAATATGTAATAAAATAAAATATCATGGATAGTCATATTTAAAAAAAGAAAAATTTTCATTTTAGTTCAGTTTCAGTTCAGTTTTAAGGGCTTTACAAGTTAAATTAGTTCAATTAGCTTTTTTTTTAAGTGTATAAAATTATATATAAAATGTTTGCTAATGTCTATAACAAAAATAAGTGAATAATTTCTGTTTTATTATTATTTAAATTAAGCACAGTAAATCAAAAATAATTAAATACAAATTGTAAAAAAACCAAATAAAAACCAGAAAAATGTATTGGGTACACAACAAGAATGCCTTCTAATTAGGCTTTTATTGCAATGTGCTTAGTTTCCTTTGAGTATTTGATGCAGTGATGCAGCACAGAAGCCACAATTGGATTGGCATTGCGAGTATGTAAACCGTCGGGGCTTTCAATTTCATTTAAATAATTCAGTTACAAAATATACGCAGAGAAAGTCAATCGGTCTGACATCAAATATCAGACGGCAAGCAAAAACACCGCCACCACCACCACCACCAACAACAACAACAACAACAATAACAACAACAACAGCAGCAGCAGCAGCAACAGCAACAAACTGTATACAAAAAGCAACGTAATTAATGGAGGTAGAAGCATTTAAGCCAATAGCATTAATAAAGCCACCACAAAATCAATATCCGGATATGAAAATGCGCCCGTCGCCTATAAAAACTAATTAATAATTTCCGAATGGGCTATTAATTAAGCCTAATTATCTGTGCATGAGTCTGGACCCGTAACGTGGTCGGTACTTCACCGACCGAAACCAGTTGCCCCACGCATCACGCACCACGCACCACGCACCACGCACCACTCGCCAATCGACACTCGCTTCTCGTCCCTCGCCCCTCTTCGCCCGTTGACGTCCCTACGACAGGCCTAACATTGGCATTTTCGGGTTGAGCCGACCGACAGTTCGAACGACAGACAGACCGCCCCCGCGGCCCGCGGCCCGCCGCCTTTGCTCTTACATTGAAACCACTTTGTCCGCTGTCCGTCGCATCAGATTTGTTTGTAATTTTTATGCACAGCCTCGGTTGAGGCCCGCATAATGGCCATGATGGGGCTACAATTAGCGGCCCACATGTGCCATAAATTTGCCAGTCGCAGACGCGTAACACGAGCAATCGCCCCCTGGTTGGGATCGGGCCGGCGTTGCGGGTGTTGCACTTATTGGCAATAATTATACGCAGTGTTGGCAATCGTTATAGATATATACATATATTTCGCCAGTCAATTTATAAGAACCAGCCAGAGAAGAATCTAATGCGAACTTCAATTGTTGCCACTTGCTTTAGCTGTGAACGAGTATTGAGCAGTCGGCTACAGCCGATTGCAATGCGTTTTCCTGTTTTGTTTGCTATCGGATTTCTTTTGATTTTGCTCAGTTGTGCACATCTGTCGTATACTTCATCTGCTGAGTATTCTAGTTTTTATCACGTTCTTCTCTTTGTTTGTTTTTTTCTCACCTCATTCACACAAACAAAATCTAAATGAAACATTTAACCTAAAACCTAAAATCAAAATCGATTCCAAAACGATACCAACAACAAAGATATGTCCCAATTTGGTTTAGGTGCCAGCAACACGCACTGGGGCTATGGATCGGCGGCGTCGGCCTATTCGCCGTACTTGGCCAGCAGCGGCCTCTCCTCCTGCACCACGCCCACATCAGCGCAGTTTAACAATCCTGCTCTGGGCTTCACCTGCTCCTCGAATGATCAGAGCAACAATCAGGACTTTGGCGGCGCCACTAATCGCGACTGTGTGCCAAGTAAGTCAACCTTGTCTTTTAATATCCGCATTGTTCATAATTCAATTAATTGCACTTTATGACACGATTATTATTGTGAATGAGGAAATTTAATAATTGTGTTTTTTGCGGCGCAGTGTTGCCAGACTCGACGGCGAGCGACTTGGACCAGCACCTGAGCAGTCTGGTGGGCTCCACCAGTGGCCAGATGTCGCACCACAGCCTGCTGGGCGCCAGCGGCCAGACGTCCATCACGTCCACGGTGAACGGAGCGAGCGCCGGCAGCGGAGCCACCGCCGGCAGCGCAGCGGGTGCGGGCAGCGGCGGCGGAGCCAACTCGATTCTGGTGCCACGTTATCACACCAATGCGGGCAACGAGTACAACGTGCATTCCAGCCAGAACGGGCCGCGCAGCCTGAGCGACAGCTCGCAGGCAGAGTCGCCGGTCCAGGAGGATCTGTTGTCCACCAATACGCCCAATCTGGGCAGCGGCACTGGCGCCGGCGCGGGCAATGGCGGCGCCGCCAATGGGTCGGGCAGTGCTGCTGGCGCCGGCAGTGGCGCCTCGGCGGGCACTGCCGCTGGCGCTGGCAATCCCGCCATGCTGAGCGCCCAGCAGAACTTCCCGGGCATTGTCAACCAGGCCCAGCATCCCTCAGCCTCTGCCTACGGCGGCGGCGTCGGCGTCGGCGTGGGCGGCGGGCATGGCGGCGGCGCCGGGGCCACGGCGGCTGGCTGCAACGGATCGCTTTACCCCGTGCTGCCGGCCAGCCTGCTCTACTCGCAGCTGTACACGGCCGCCAATCAGTCGGCGCACGGCTTCCACTCGCACACGCTGCCGGCGCATGCGTCGCCCAATTCGTCGGTGCACGGCGAGCTGCAGAGCGTAATGGATCACATTAGCAATGTGGGCGTGCGGCAGCAGCACAACATTATGGCTGGCGGGGGCGTGGCGCATCCGGGCGATCTGACGCTGATCGGCAACTGCGGCGCGTCCGTGCGCAACATCGAGGATGGCAACACCAATCGGCAGGTGGCCGCGCTCGCTGCCCATCGCGGCCACCACAACCCAACTGACAACGGGGGCAGCGTCTGGAGGCCATATTGAGGTCAGGTTCTGTGGTGCGGCTCCGCAGTCCTTTAGTGCCACGAGCACGTCGAGGGACGGGCGGCGGAGAAGCAGCACGAACATCTGCACGGCAGCGGCAATGGGAATGGGAATGAGAATGGGAATGGGAATGGGAATGGGGATATGGGCGGGCATATGGGAGGGCATGGGAATTATGGTGGGCCTGGGGCAGGCGATGGTTGTGGGGGCGGGGGCGTGGGAGGAATCGGAGGCGTGGGTTACTGATTATGTACATTTCTGTATATACTTTTTATAGTCCGTACCAGACGTTTTTTTCAACTGCTAATGACGAGAAAGCATAAACACTTTTAGTAGAATTTGTTGGAGTTCTTAATACTCAAAACTAAAACTAAAACTAAAACTTAAACTAAAATAATAATAATAATAACAAATGATGTATGTATAGCGTATTCGTATAGTCAAATGTCAAATAAAAGCAGCTATAAATTACTAAACTAGAAAATGGATGGTGGAAAACAGAAGCTAACTAGTTCGATTTCGCCTCAGATTCGCAACGATTTTGAGCAAATTTCTACGCTGACATTGAAATGCTGCCAAAATCGTTGGGAAACTGAGCAGCTGGGAACATTTTCAATAGAGTCTTAGCTATTTTATTCAACTCATATGTAGTTCACAAATACAACTGCATGGGGCACAGGCCCTGGCAAGCGGAATGCCCGAGCCATATAACTAAACGACCTAGTCATAGAGGGAGGGTTCCAAAAACCTTTCCCGAATGGAAAGCAATAAGCTTAAAAACACAATTATCTAATAGAACCGATGGCAATTTTTGATGTAGCTCTCAATGTTTATAATATAGGAATTCTTTTAATTTTTAAATGTTTTTCCACTGTAACTTTTTTTATTTTCTTGTCGGTTTTACAATTGTAACATACTGAATAGATGGGATTGGAGTAAGGAAGTGGAGCAGTTCAGGTGAGGTGAGGTGGTAATGCGAAGAGCCGTTGTATATGAGTTCCTAAACCGTAATCCATGTTCGTGAATTTGTTTACTGTTCATTTCATGTCTTTCGATATGCGTGTATGTACTTTAAATGTGTAAAAATCTGTGCAATGTAAGCTAAATACTATTAAATATATGTATACGTAAAAGATTAACATAACTATATCATATTTAAATGCAAGACCTAAAGCCTTGCAGCACTTATAAATAACTGTAATGACATATTTTTTTTTGCATAGTACATAAAATGTTAGCGATTAAGCAAATTGCAGAATTATTGGCTAACAGTTTCAGAATAAGTGTAACGGTAATGATACTGAAGATTTCTAAGATTTTATCCGAGAAAATGTGACCGTTAATCAGAGCAACATAGAGTTCGCACTCCATGCAAATGTAAGTTTCAATAGTTCACATACACACTAACACACACAAAACACACAAACAATCGAGCAGTATCGCGATCTTAAATGTTTTCTAAAGTTTAAATAAAATAATGCATTAAACTTAAAATGAATCGCCACAATAAAATGGCATTAGTTTAAGTGATCTGTTAATTTGCAAGTGTCCAGTAGCACAGGTATTTTTTTTTAATGAACGTTATGAGTAAATGAATATAATACTAAATGCTGATCGTAAAGTATATATAATTGATGTATACCCAGTAAATGATAAACCAAAGAAACAACCGAAATCTATGTGTATAAATACAAAAAAAAGAGCTGTCAAATCTGCTTTAGGAAATTTGAATTTTGCATATACGTAACTATATAAATGAATATATATAAAGATTTTTGTGCAGTAACATTTCAATGTAATAAATTGATATATATATATATATATATGTATATATATATATATAGATATATTGCAAGATTTGATTTCAAACGAAACATTTTAAACCAATGCAAAAACACAATTGATATGAAAAGCAAAGTAAGAAAACCACAAGATCACGACAATTCAATTAAACAAATACATTAATAAAAATCATTATTGAAATTAAAAAGAACCACGATATTTTTGGTCGGGGTTATGGGAAGTGGGACGGAAAATTTGAAACTTTCAGCATTCAGTATGTAAGTATGCATTATATTAAATCATTTATTTAATCGTTTAAAACAAGCAATCTTTTTACTTCTTTAAGTATTTTACAAATAACTTCAATTTAGTTCGGCTGAAGTTTCACAAGCGAATCGTGTGACAATCAGTTTATTGTTTGGAATAACAGACAAGTTTGCATAGCATCAAGCAGTTAATGCCGAGATGGGATCGTGAAATAGCCACAATAAACCAAAGGTAAACAATACAAATTGCTTGCAACTTTTTACGACACAATCGGGACAATTGGCAAAGGTAAAATTATATCGGGGACGGCGAGCAGCGTCTAGCTGCGGTTTAGATTGGCGGACTACGTAATTTTCCGCTCAATTTATTTCACATTGTGGCATCCAATTAAGCTGCAAACCAGTCGCCCGGCGAGCACTAGAACCACCAGCAGCAACAAAATCAACGGGCCAGACAATGGCATATGGCATATGGGATACGATTTCTCGTTGACCTGGTGTTCACAGAGGGGCGGGCAGACGGTTAACGGATGAGTGCCAATAGAGTCGAAGTGGAGTCAAGAAGCTTTAGCTATAACCGCAGAAGGTTAGTTAGTTAGCTGCCGTTCAGTAAAGGGAGCCAAATGAAAATGAAAATGCGATACGTTTAAATGTGTTCCGTGCACGTCGCCGTGCTGCCAGCAGACGGAACGTTTTACTTTATTTTTGTCTGGTGCAACTTTTAATTATTTCATTTGTGCCTACTTAAAAGAATTCTGAAGATGTTTTGCATAGCAAATTAGCAGTCAGGCGGCGCCCTGAAGTATGCAGCGAACACCAAACTCCCCCGCCTGCTATCAATGGGTGTGAGCGTAAGTGCGTATGTGTGTGCGTTTGTGTATGTGTGAGGTGAATAATTAAAAATTTTACCCATTACTTGCGTCGCTTGATAAGATTTCAAACAAACAGTTTGAGACACCCTGAGACACGCACACACACACGCACACATGCTCAGATGCTGATACTTAAGAGTAGCTCAGCCGCATGGAGACTAGGAAACCACTTGAGATGCTGTCTGCGAATCCCCAGGCAGGCATTGCTCACATTCAAACTTAAAGCACAACACACCCCCATCCGCATTCTGTCCCGCTCTATCTCTGCCACATCTGCCCCATTCCCTCCCGCTGGGCGTTTCTTTGTCGTGCCTCGCATATTAACACTTTTCACATGAGCGACAAGGCGTCCCCTGGCAACCGCATTGACTGATTAGGCGACTGACTGAGAGACTCGACTGGTGAGTCACTTGTATACCCTCCTATAAGAAGACGTAGCCTGTACAAATAAGGTTGCCAGAGATACAAAAAAATATTAGTTAAAAAACCATCTTTTGTTTTGTGCAAAGTAGTTTTAAATTTGCTTAGATTCTAACGAAAGTAGAAACAAAACAGTTTGTACAAATAAAAAATGGTAATAAAATATACATATACATATATACATATATACTTACAAAGAAAAGGGATATGTTAATCTTGGGAAATGTTTGGATAATGTTTTGAAGGAAAGCATACCTGACACATGTGCAAATGAGACCGTTGAGAATTTGTTTAAACGACCCTCAAGTACTCAACAAAAGCACTCACAGGAACGAGGCCAATCATCTTTTTGAGTCGCATAATTTGCTGAAACTTTGCTTTTTGTTTCAATTATGCAAGTGAAGGGCATGTGTGTAAATTTTATTATGATACCAATTAAGGGCACTCGGATGTCAGATGCTGTGTGTCATGTTCTTGCCGGAAGAAACTGGCAGCTCGCTTAATTAGCAACACCTACAACAGCAAAACAAACTTTTTAATTATGCGCTAATATATTTAACTTGTTTATGCAGCACACAAGCTTAGTCCGCGCTCGTCCTGCGATCTTAGCCATTTTCCGAACTTACTAACTGACTGTTCAACAGCAAAAAGCACAAAATTAAAACACAAAAAAAGTAACAAATACCTGTAAGCCCACAAGCCGCAAACAACGGCATTAACAACAATGCAAATAAAAAGAAAACTGCTGAAAGGCTCGTTGATGCTGATGCTGAATCTGCTGATGCTGATGCTGATGCAGGTGAATGGCCAACAAAATATTGCAGTGATTTTGGTCGGCACAAATTATGCGGCGGGGCGCGTTTGCCTCTACATTTGGAAATCTGTTGCCGTTACTCTCGGAGCGCAAATATTTAACGGCTGCTACATATTTGCACCTCGCCACATATACATGCAAATGCTCACTTACACGCACACACACACACACACAGAGCATTGTGTCGGCTAAAAGGTATGAAAACATTCTTTGCTGCGGTTTTCATTGTTTTTCTACATTTCCGTTTGGCTGGCGTTGCATTTTTGGCATTCGCGCTTTGACGGCATCGCCGTGGCAACGGCACTCTCAGGTCACAGGTCGCAGTTCGCAGTTCACATGGCTAACGGTTCACCACTGGCCAACTGAAAGAATAAATGAGCTCAAAGTCCCAATTCCCTGTGCATTATTTGTAGCCACCGAAGCTATTGATAGCCGCTTGTTGGGTCCTTTTGCCGGCATGGAGTGCAGAGACAACCCACGTCTGCCCAATGAGAAATCTATGCCTGGGTGGCTGACAAGATTTTAAGCAACTTTTAATTGATTTATTAAAGGCATTTATTTCACACACTTCGATTAAGAGTCCTCAACAAATGTTATAGTATATATTTAATTAAGCTTATTTTTATTTTTGGCTAAAAGTGAAAAACTACTTGTACAATAACTTAACTAAATTTATTTTATTCATTTATTTACTATTAAAATACATTTCATATAACAGGTTATTGGTAAATGGTTTCAAAAACCAACAATTTCCAAATTCCATTAAATGTATTAGTCAAGTTTATATGAATATACAATTTATATATATATATATATATATATATATTAATATAACAACTTTTATTGTTATGCTATATAATTGAATATCAGCTGAATATCTGTTCACATTAATTTCATTTTAACCAACAGCTAAATACAAATAGTTATGACTTTAACAATTCCCCTTAAAACGTTGCGACTAGAAGTGAAAATCCCTCACACTTGGATTATTTACAATTTCTCTATCAACTAATTGAAATGCATTCGGACTGCACAATTCCAGTTTATTTGAGCCACCCACAGCCCCACGGGTGACACACGACCCACCACATCCCCAGTCCACAGCAATCATCGGCCACATTTGTGTCCCATGTTGGCACTGCAATTTTTGGGTAAGACAGATACTTGGGTGAGGTTGCGGGATGGGCGGGAAGGGATGTGTGAGTGGGTGGGTGTGTGGGGTGCGGAAAGCGGGCACAACTGTCAGACAAATCAAACTCAACTCTCAACGATTGGAGCACGTTTTCAATATGGTTTGTTAGTGTGGCCACCACTGACTCTGGCGGCGTTGCTGCAAGTGATGCGAATAATGTGGGTGCGTGTATATGTGTGTGTGAGTGTGTGCGTTTGTTGGGTGTATGTTATGTGTTGTGTGCTGTGTGCTGGATGCTGGATGCTGGATGCTGGGTGTCACTTTATTTGGAGGGCTGCTGGTTCGGTTTTTGGTTAGTTTTTCGAGCATTGCCCGAAATGCCGAATATTGATTTGAATCAATTAATTCGTGCGGTTGTCGCTGGAATTACTCCCTCGAATCTAATTAATTTTAATGCACGACTACATATACCAAAATCATGCACATGAATACACACACAAATACACGCACACATTGAAAGGACACTTTAGCAACATTTTAGCTAGGCGCAATCAACTAAAAATTAAATTGAAGTCGAATTATGCGATTTGCTACTAAATTGATTGCATTTGCACAGCTGCATGTTTGTTTGGCAACAAAAAAACGAGACAATTAGGGGAATATATAAGTGAAATATTTAGAGAATGCGTATAAAAGAAAATTCAGTAAAGGCGGCCAACCCAATTTCCAAATGAATTAAAAAAGATTTTGCAAACTAAATAAAAATTGTTATAAAAAATGAGAACTTTCATATATTTTATATCTCGATTTGAAGAATAGATTGAGAAGGAACATCGAACTTAATTTATCACCTATATACGAGGGTGGATCAATGAGTACACACCTAAACCATCAAGATGTAAGTTATCTTTTACAAATATTCTTACTTCTTCTATATGTGTAAACATAGTCCAAAAATATGCCAATAATTTGACGTCCTTTTTGTTGTGTTTGAACAGAGTGGTTAAGCACACAACTAAAGATACCCTGTAACTGGGCAAATGTGAATTTACTTTCTATCTTGCTGTTCTAGGCGAACAGAGTATCCGTTGGCTGGAAACCGTGCAAGTTCGTTGTACATAATCATCAAAAAGCTTTTGCATATATTATTATTTTGAATTGGCGGCGAAAATCATATTTCATATTTAATAAAATGCGTAGCATGCATTATTATTATATTCATTATATTAAGCATATTTCTATTATTTTCGGCCAAAAGCATTCAACGATTTGAGCATTCAATGCCCTGACCACTCCAGCCAAACGCACAAAAAGCGAAACTCGTTTCGCTTACCACACAAAAGGTTAACCCACAGACACACACACACACACGTACACACGCACACACAAAAACGACATAACAAATATTGTTGTTGGGCATGTTTTTGGCAGCTGCAGCCGCGACTCTGGCATCAAAAATGATTTTGATTTTTGGCAATTGCAAAATAAATGCGATCATTTTAAAACAAAATGGCAGCAACAGTGTGTGTGCGTGCGTGTGTGTGTGTGTGTGTTTTTATGTGTGTGCACATATATGATATGATTTGAATACATTTTGGGGACCCGGGCAGAATGATTTGAAATCGTTTTGCGGTTTTTACGAGTTGCAAATCATTTTAATTAAAATATCAAAATTAGAAAATGGAAAATGATTACATTATTCATTAGTTTTCATTACGCTTGTTTATTTATTAGCAAACATTTGTGGCTCGTTGCACTTTTCGTTTTTCGTTGCGTTCACTGCACGCCTGGCGCCATCTAGCGGTGCCACAAAGTCGCTCATAAAAATGCTAACAGTCAAAATAAACAAATTCATACATTAAACGATTTTCATAAGCAGCCGCATCAAAAAGCTTGCAAAGTTTGCTTAACTTTTTCCTGGCTCAAGAAAAGCGCCAAGAAAAAAATACTTGCGAAATACTTGAGGGTTGCCCATTGCAGTCTGCGTGTGTGTGTGAGTGTGTGTGTGTTCCTGTGTATGGGTATGCGTCTGCGCAAAGCCTTTAACTTAGACATTCACCCCCTTTCGCCAGGATTCTCGACCCGTTCGGCGTCTTGGCGCATCAAGTCCAAGTCAAGACGTTGGCCAAGGCGGCAACTTTGCGTCGTTTGGCGCAGTTTTTTTCTTACTTTTGGTTGCCAGCTGCGATTTTTTTTTACTTCTGAGCGCTGTTGTCGCGCGAAGTCAATAGATGGCGCCAGCTAAAAAGCTTTGTGCTGTGTTCAATTTTACATGGATTTTTTCAAGATACATGTTCGATTTACATAAAATATTTCTCTAATAAAATATTTCTCAATAACTGATTGCTCTAAAGTATCGCCATTATTTCATACAAACACAAACACACACATGTACATGCATGCGTTTTAAGGGTAAGTCGCAGACACACTCAAACAAACACACAAACGCACTGAGAAACGCCTCATCTCTATTCGAGCGTAAGGCATGTCGACCAATTATAAGTTGTGGTTAACCGCAACATTTATTCAAGAAAATGTTCGGCATATGCCTGGTTGCGCGTGTGTGCGAGCAGGCAGGCAATAGGTGTTGCGTCGACTGAGCGCACTGGAATTTGGTTTGAGGTTAGCACTGGAAAACAGGAAATATCATTGGAATTAACGCGCTGCGAGACTTAACCAATGTTATTGCTTTAAGTTAGCGGGACCTTCAACCGATTACTGAAAGACTCGATAGTCATTTTAGCTTAAATTCCGCCAATAAAACATACTACAAAGACTAATGTATGAGTATGCTCTGCCCTCGCAGATTAACTAGTTTTAACAAGTTGTCTGCTCCCAAAATAAAAATCGCTATCGTCTTCGCTCAACTATTCGTCTGTCCCTCGTCCCCGCCCTGCCCCGACAGCCCCTTCAGACGGAGCAGCAACGAGTTCGCCTGCTTGAAAATTAATAGTTTTCCCAGTTGAAACGAATCGCCTTTCAAGTCGCTAACCGCCGACAATATGTCGGTCCACAGGCGAACGTTAGTTCACACACACAAAAAGGATATCCTTAAAGGCAAGGCTGCGACATTAGTTTAACGTTAAATCCATTAAAAATCCATACTAATATATGTCAGGCTAAGGCAGCCTTTGCCGCAGCGCATAATGAGTGACGGGTGGTGCTGCTGGTGGTGCTGGTGGTGGAGCCGGGCGGGTGGCCTCAGCTGACAGCTTAAAATAAGATACCACACACACTTTGTGCGCTGTCTTTACACTTTTTCACTTTACCTTTTAGCTTAAGTGCGCCGGCGACGCCATTTTTCAAAGCGCCACAGTCGCGAGAAGGGGGGAAAGGGCATGTAGTGCTCTGGTGGTTGCCACACTAATGATACTACGAGATTGAGAGACGACCATAAAGCCAAAGCAGCTTAAAGTTATTTTTGCCAAATTGCGCGTTTCCATCAAGTAATTTCGGCGTTTGTGCCCCTTTCTCTTTCACAGCAGCCGCGGTTTTTTCATTATTGATTTTATGAAATTTTTATTAATAAACATTCGTGAAATATCCAGGCTTGAGAATATTGAAACACTCTGGAATTTTTAATATAACCAAAGGCAGCAAAAAAAACAACAACAACAAAAATTGGAATAAAAATAAAATTGTAAAACAAAAACTAAAAACGGCATCAACTTGAAAAATCCGGAGCAAAGCTGGCGAACTGCGCAAATCAGCGTAATCAAATGCTTCAAGAAGAGCGAACAGCGAATAGAAGAAGATGACGATGCGAATACGGAAACGAATGCGGATGCGGATGCGGATGCTGCTGATGGGACTGAACTGAAGAGGAGGCAACAACAGCCGCACTTGAATGGATAGTCGAAAGCGCCAGCAATTAAAATGGCGCTTGGCCCCGTCAGCCAAAAGACTTCGAAAAATGCTAAAAAGTTGAAGCACTAATGAATTATCCTTTATTAGGATAATGTATGATGTGGTTCTCTGAAGAGTTTGCCTCTTCACACAGCAGCAACATCAGCGACAAGCAGCAAATGGTTCGCCGCTTTTTCCATACACTTGCCACAAGGGGTAGCTTTGCTACAAGCAGCGGCTTGTCAAGTGCCGAACATATTTTTATATCAAAAATAATCTTGCCCAACGAGAGTACTTCAGATGAAAGGCAAATAAGCTGTAGTTAATTTTCGAGTGTGTCGATATTTCGGTGTGAAACAAAATGGGGCAGACTCCTTCACTTGCTTTGTAATATAGCTGGCTCTGCAGACTTATCTCCGGCTGGGGTGGCCGGCTGGCAGCTGAAAGCTGAGAAGTTGGGTGGTTGGGCAACTGCGGCTGCGATGCTGTTGGCAATTTATGAAAAGAGCCAAATTAATCAGACTAATAACGAAAACACGCCGACGAAAAGGCGGCTGGCCCAAAAAGAATTGGCCAGCAAGAAGGGCGGGATGCAACAACGGGCAACAACGCGCTCTGATGAGACCAACAACAACGGCAACAAAAGCAACAATAACAAAAAGAGGCAAAAACTTATGCAAAGTTTTCTTAATGAAAAGATTTACGATGGCAATACTCAAAATTAGCAAAAACTGAGGTTGTGGTAAACAATAAACGCTTGGGACGAGCTGAGTGCGTTAGGGGGCGGCTACTGTTTCAACTTGGCTAAGGCCAAAGCTGCTGTCCGGGTGGATACTTATAAACTTTTTACTGCTGCCGCCAGCGGTTGAAATAACAAACTTTTCGAGAAATTTGCAGACCTTGTTGTAGTTGTTGCGCTTGTTGCTGCTGCTGCTGCTGCTGTTGCTGTTGGCGTCGGCTATGTTTTAGCCAGTGAGCTGGCCAACTGACCAGGGCTACATTCATTTCTGCGGTCAATTGTAGGCATTCGTTAGAGCGCGCTAGCTCTCTAACCCAATTAGTATATTCGTATTCCAATTTGTGGCGCTCGCCCAAACAAAATTCAAGACCATCTGACGAAATGCCAAGCACTGAAATGAGATTAATAAACTCAACGTTGCCATGTCAACTATTAGCTCCCAACTGGAAACTGTGAACCGGCAACGGCCGGCATGGGTATTGACAATGAAATCGACAGGTGGCAAGTCCAAGATGCAGAGCACCTACAAAACACTCGAGCAATTGACCTATTGTTCGTCAATATCACAGCACAGCTTATTAAAATCTTTCGCATGACAGCAGCCAGCTAAGAACCCACAAGCTGCCATCCATTCGACTGGAAGATACTGTGTAGCCAACTGCAACTAGGCTGCTAATTACAAACATATATCGCCTTTATGCAGGGTATGGGATCGGCTGTCATTCTCAATGGTTGCACTTGCATTAACATTCCATTTCAGCGATGTAGGAATTTAAATCGCCTGCATTTGGTGATAAGAGTATAAAAACCAATTGGATAATTGCCTGTCAATATTAAACAAGTATTAACAATTAAAGTAAGAAGTCGTACGTAACGTAAATGATTGATTAAATACAATACATATGTATATCATTATACAATAATATATATAAGAACAATATAATTTTAATAAATTTACAATATATATAACACATTCGTTTTATTTGTAACAAATAAATAAATATGTTTTCTATTTTTTTATTATCCAAGTAATAATCCTGGATAAAACACATATTTTTAAAGTTAAAAATACGTCTTGATAGTCCACTTATCCAAAACAGTCTAAAGCATTTGGCTTAGCTGACAGCGTACCATGCAGGGTATTTCCACTTTGGCAGCGCACTGAAAATGTTTCTGTTTATTTTTAGGTTAAGCCTTTGAAATGCGCTGTTTAAAGTCGCCAAAGTTATTTCCCAATTTCTTAGTTACAAATGCTACAAATTCAGTTATATTTTTTAAATCGATGCCATGTTATGCCACAAATGCCCCTCTCCCTGCCACGCCCCTTTCGCACGAGCAGCCGCACCGCCAGCAGCGGCGGCAGCAGCATAAATATATATGTATATATACATATATATATATATACATATGTATATAGAAAACAGGGTTAAAACAATAGAAAATGTTGCCAGCGACAACGTGGACAAGAATAAGGCTGGAGTTTCAGTCGGAGTTGGAGTTCAAGCTCCGCAAAACAATTCTTTATGTGTATTATGCTGGGAACGCTTTTAACGGCCCGTTCAGCTGTTGTTCTACATGCTGGCCCTTCGCCTCTTGCCCGCCCGCCACCCCACTCCGGTTTTGTGCTCTTCTATTCTCTGGCGGCTGTGAGCCAAATCATTATTACAACAACAATGAACACTAAGCGCTATTGCTGCTGCTGCTTTTGTTTCTGCATCTGCTTTTGCTACAGTTTTCAGCGCCGTAAGCCGTGCGCCCCATTTGCTCAGCATTTTTCATCTGGTGCAGTCAACCCTCTCCTCGACTGGCAGCCGAAGCCAGTGCGGACATCGAATCCTTTCGTTCATAAATCAAGTCTTTGGTTTAATTAAATCTTGTGTTGGCGGTAAAAACGCTAAAACAAAAAAAGTGCACACAAAACAACAATAAGTCCACAGTCGCGTTGCCGGTCTCGAGAATACCCTATACTCAAGCATTATTTGTTATTTGCGCAAAAACAAGCCCGGCCGTCGCAACAGCTACAGGGCATAAGGAGCACCTCCAGCACGCCGGCTGCTTCCGGCCACATTGAAAGCCAAATAAGTAGGAGAAATGCGAGCCAAATGTTGTACATAGCTTCAGGCTCCCCGGCGGAGAATCCATTGGGAGCTGCGAAAGGGCAAAGTCAACACGTCACGTTTTCAAATGTCGCCGCGGTTGTCTCTGCGATATTTTCCTTTTCCAGCTCATTTCCGTCTTCGGGCTTGGGTCGTGGGCCGTGGGCCGTGGTTCATAGGCCCCGAAATTGATCGCAGCTACATAAATAACAGGAACAAAGAAATTTTATGCCCGCAGTGTTGTCAGTTGACGTGGCAACCTTCGGACGTTGCTGTGCGCTAGGTAGGGTTGGAGAGTCCTGCCGATGAGCTCCCAGCAGGACTATGTTTTCTTAGTTAAGGCTGTAAATGTATTTTAACCTATTAACATAATCTTATAAAATTATCTATAAAACTTTAAAATATTTAGCACAGAAATTTCTCTTTATTTGAAATACGTTTAAACGCTTTTCTCTTTTTGCTTTTTACGTGTTTAAAATACTTGTTTGTACGACACATTTGTATCTTCAAAGAATTTCTTTATAAATGCAGTGCCAAAGAGTAGAAAAGCCAGAATAATCACATTGCCGAAAACTGAATACCCAGCCACGCAAAAAGACATTGCATGGAAAATTCCAAGTCAACTTATAAAATGTTTCTTACTAATATTTATTCCTTACGGGCTCAGAGCAGTCTGCTTCAATGCGTTGCAGGTCTCGTCCAGGAATTAGAATAGTATCGTTGGCAAACGTGTGTCCTTTTGTTGTGCCCAAGGAAAAGGAAAGCAGAGAAAGGGAGAGGGATAGAGGAAGGAAGGGAATAGCGAACTGCGGGCATTCAAAGTCGCGCAATCTCATGAGCTTGACAAACGTAACCAGCAACAACAAGAGCAACAACCACAAAAACAACAACAAATGCTGAAATATATAATATGAACCAAAAGGAAAACAAGAAATTGAATGCAAGACACGTTGCAGGATTTATGGCCTGAAGAAGCAGCCGCCAAACGCAGACTAATAAACACCGAGAGCGAAAAATTAAAAATAAAGCAAGCGGGTACGAAGTCCTTGAAGGACTTTCAGCGGCAAAGTGGCTGTGAGAATTATAGGCAAATGCCTGCGGCGTTTAGCCCAAATTGTACGTGATGCAATGCGCCGACTGACGGGTTGCCAATGCGACTGGCAATGGAAATGGAGCTGGGATATATAGATTTGAAGTTGGAGCTGGAGCTGGAGCTGGAGCTGGAGCTGTCGACTCGGCCGTGCGGCAAAGGGCAAATGAAACGAAACGAAGCGAAATGTAATGAAATCCTTTACCGTAAGAATTTAATGCACGTCAACACGTGCTGACTGCGACAGCGGCGTTGACAGCACGCCCCGACACCCGCACTCGCATCCGCATCCGCATCCGCATCGGCAGTCGTATCCAAATCCGAAGCGAACCCCTCAACAACTTGTAACAATTTCTAATTCATATGTTGCCGAGTCAGCCCTGAGTGCGACTCGCCCCGGGCCCGATGATTTATGGTGGAGGCACGCGAATACGAAATACGAAATGCGAAATGAAAGGCGTTGCCACTCCTACGGGAGACACAGTCCTTCTGCCTTGGCAGCAGAATCTCCATCAGTTTCAGCTTCAGCTTCAGCTTCAGCTTCGGAATCGGTCTGGCCTTTTAATCATTCAATAGGCAATTTGTTTGGCCACTGGGCAACGCAATGAAATGAAATGTTTCGCACATTAGAGCAACAACTACTTGAACTTTGGGGATCCGGCTTCGGCTCCGTTGCGCGTCTCCAGCTACCATATTTAATATCATTTATCTTTCTTACGGTCCAGCGTGCGGTTTGAAAGTCCCACCGGCCAAGCAATCCAAGCACGCCTCGTCGCCCCTTCCTCCCTCTCCCATCCTTCTTTGTTCGCCCCAGAGCACCACATGTGTGGGGGCCGAGTCGTGTTGTGATTTATGATTATCAAAGTATTTGTTACCTTTATGTCCAAGTTATTTGCTCGCACATAAATCATTTCGCTTTGCCCAACGTTGGCGCTTTGATTAATTTCTTCAATTGCTGTCGCGATTGGCGCCTGCGATTGGCGGCCTCTGCCCCCCCTGACACGCCCAGCAGCTATTTGATATGCCGCAGTGTTAACAGTAAGCATAACTCAGGACTGGCCACTCACAAATCGTCGCATTGAAATTAATTATTCAGCCAATTCTTAGAACATTAATTCATGTTCAAAAACGGGAACAAATTTGACTTGTGAACTTGTAGGTACTCCTCCGGATTTCAAAGTCCAAAACCTTTACCAAAATCTAGACCATTTCATGTTTGAATTTTAATTATAGTATATCATTTTTCTTGAATCTACGTCTACAGATTTTCTTGTTTTCCGTTTTATTATTTCAACTTTTTTCTAAAAAAAGAAACCCTGGTGAATTTAAAAAAAAAATTGTATAAATTTAGATTGTTCCAAATTTAGATTTAATCGAAATTCTTCTCAGGGGAAAATTTTCTGTCAAAAATTGGGTTTGAGTTTGAGCTTTTTCTTGACTTTACATCTAAAAATTATTAATTTTTAATTTTTCCTTTTTATTTTTATAAACTTTTTTTTTTGAAAAAACTTAAACTCCCTGGCTTTCTTCCGCTTTTATTTTGAATGCAAAAACATATTAAAATGCTTCTGGGTTTCGTGTGATATAGAAGACTAAGATTTAGAAGTGTGCACAAGGCTTATTCATGTCAATATTATGCTGTTTTTTATTTATGTACTTTACGTCACAACATATTTATCACATTAGCGAAGTGCGTAAATCTCTCGACCAGCCGGCGAGTCTAACAATTAATTTACTCGCTCAACTGGTCAATCGGGCCCAGGTTCGGACTTAAAGTAAGCTCGGCGCCATGAATTATATATTTGGATTTATTTGAGGCCAAGTAAAACAAATGACCCAACAATCGTCGCCTCCTTCGGAAAACGCACATTATAAAAGGTCGGAAAAAAACACAAAGCAGGGCGAGGAAAATAAAGAAAACAAGAAAGCGAAAGTAGCGTAAATAAATAAACAGCAAAACACAAAGCATATTAGGCTAAGCTACTTGCGATTTCCGTTACACGCCCGCCGGCCGGACAAGCAGCTCGCTATAAAAATGCGGAAGCTGATTAGCTGTCCTGTCCACCATCCTGCCAACCCCAAATAAGCCGAGCTGCCAACGAACGAAGCTGGCCTGGCCAACAGGGAAGGGAAGGAGGTTAGCCCACGACCCACGACCCTCGGCCGGGTGGTTGAGTTTTATGAGGCACAAAAATTAACAACGCCTTTGGGGTTGTCTTGAGGCGAGCACAGAAAGCGACAAAAAAACGACAAAAAGTTGCCAAGTCTCATAATCGAAATTGGTCACAGGTGGCCCCCAAGCAGTTGACCAAAGCAATGGTTTTGAGTTTTGAGACTGGGGTTCTCGAATTCCACTTGGCTTATTGAAATTAAATGTGCTGGCCAGCAGATAATACCCATTTAAGGCGTGTTTAGTTAAGCTGAGTTTGATTTGGGTGATTTCCCCAACGCACAAGTCTCCCCCATCAGTTGGTATTTATTTAAACACAAAATAAGTAGAATGCTGATTATCTCGAGCTTAGCCAACGTGTAAGAGGGAAATTTATGGTATACTGTAAAATTTGTTTATTATTTACTTTTTCGTTGGAAGAGTTTAATTCAATAAATACAGCATAGAACCGAAGACTTGGTTAGGTGCGTTATCGAAAGCTCTTCCTAAGTGAAGCAGGGATGTAAGCATAGAGCTTGTGGTGGGATTAGGTAATAACAGAGTGTGTACATTTAATAGAATTTCATAACAGTTCAATAAGTTATCAATACACGGCTGTTTAGCTCATTGGATGACTTAATCCATTCAGATTGTGTGTGTGGCCAAGCAAACAATGCACATAAGGATCAAGAGCGTTATGTTTATGGTAGGAACGGGCAGATTTTAATACAAAACCAATTAATGGAAAATCTTGATCAATTTTCCATGACATTAGGTGCGTATATGTAAGTAAGTATGAAAGACTGGTAATAGCTTGAATAAGTTTTACTTCAAATAGTCTTTAGACTTCCTCAATTTGGGGCCGATTAAAGCTGTTCGTATAAGTTGACAAGGGACGGCGAAAAGTGACTCAATATGGAGATGGCAACGTGGTCAGAGATAAATATGGATGATTCTCTTTAAGTACGCCAATAGCAGACACGCCTCCCACCAAACCAAACCGAAGCGAGACCCGCACGACAAGCTGACACAGAATGTGTCAAGTCAAGCTGAAGACGGCGTGACGTGCTGGGCGCTCGGCACTGTTGTAAATTTTTAATCAAATCTGTGGAACGACAGCAGTCATTAATTTTCCTTCAGTGTCCAAGATTGTGGCCATTTTTCTTTTGGGCTTTGTCACTCCTGTTTCGGCTACCTTTGTCACATTTCCATGCTGGCCAAAAGACTTAATGTGCCAGCACAGCAGGGGACAGGAGTGACCACAAGACTTCCCCAGGACGCAGGACGAGCGTGCAACGAAACACAATTGGATTGTCCATCTTTTCAATACATAATGTTATCAACCAATCTATTGCTAGTGGATGGATTTTAAGTTGAGTTTCCTTAAGGAAATTAATGTTCCTAATTATTAGAAATATGCTTAAAAGGGACTATTTAAGATTATAAAGTTATAGTTTACTTACAGACATGATTGGAAGAAGACAACTTGCATGCAACCGAAAGCATCTTTTGTCATCTTTTGCTGCTATTGCAGCTACTTCCATATTGAAATTCCTGATTAAATCACTTATAAAGCGGAAACCGAATCAAAGCAAGCCTCGCATCGCTGTGGATTTAATTCAGTTGTAAATTGAAGCATCGGTTTTGGCCGCATCGACATTACGTACGATGGCCAAATAGTTTTGGGCCAAAAGTGAAACATATGCCGCTGACACATTGTAGTAGTAAAGACGAATGCAGGCAATAAATGATAAGCACTGGGGCGGAGAGCAAGCGGGCTGCCTGAAGGGAATCTTTGATGCCTGTTGTTAGCTGGATGGATGGATGACGGCGTACGGACATTGATAAATCACATATGTGTTCTTTACTATAGAATGCGCGACTCTGGCGCTATTTGAAAACGCGACGTTGCAAACAAACCAGGCCTTCTCCTCTCTCCCTCCCTCCCCCCTTTTCCGCCTTTTAGGCAACGTTTGCAGCCGCTGGCAACAACATTCTGCAGCGCTGTCATGTGTTGTGCTCACGCACACACTTGGCCAAATTCAACAATTTTCTGCAGCGACATCAAATTACGAACTCATTATTGTTAGCAACGACAATGGGCCTTAGCCATGGTCCAGGGGTCCATCGACCAGCCAGGGCTCGCTGTTGGTGTTTGCGCTGGCGCGAATTTTGCCAAAAATTGGTTAAAGCCGCGGTGCGGGTGAGAGCTGTGTGCGTGTGTTTTTTCTTCTCTGTGTATTTGTTGACGTTGATAGCGAGCTGTTTGGGCCAAATTTTCTTTTTTTGTGCTTCGTTCTTTTCTTGTTTTGTTTTGGAGCTGCGCGTGTAAATCGCATGGTGGAAACGTAACGACACCCAAAGCAAACCCACATCAAACTGACCAAAATGCATGGAATGCCTATGAAAATTGTAAAGCGATGTTCTTGTTATTGCAGTTGTTGTGCACAGCGGCATGGCCAGGCTCGAACTATGGCCGCCCCACTTTCATATCGCGCTCATTAAATGACACTCACAGCACGGCGGGCAGAAATTGCACGCTATAAAGCACACACAGCACGCGCGTAAGTGTGTGTGTGTGGCGGGTAAAAAGGGGGCGTGGCATTGCATAATTTTAGCTGCGCCATCGTAGGCGCCATGAAGCCGCGCTACAGCACCCAACCCCCAAACCCCAAACCCCAACCACCTTCCTCAGCCCCAATAGTGCTATTTCTATTGCTTGTCATACGCAGAGCGCGAAGCTGGCTTTTGTTTAACGCAAAAGCTGCCCCGCCCCCTTCCCCGCCAACAACTGGGCGCTCCCTGTCACGTCACGTACCTTTCCTTTTGGCCAGGATACATGCTATTCTTTGCTCCTGCTGCTTGACGACTAAATTGGTTTGGTAAAAGCTGTTCTATCGTCCGTTCATATTGTAGAATTAAAAACTAAATTAAAAATTAATTATAGTAGGTAGAAGGATTTTGATAAAGCAACTTAAGTCTAAGACAACCTTGAGTTGAACCAAACGTTATTTAACATTTCGGTGAGGGTATCTTTTGTGCGCTGTTCTGGGTCGCGTATTTTGTTCTTGTTTAGTTTTTGGCATCAAGTTTTCGTTTACGTATTTTCTCGTTTTTCGTATTTGCGAAAAACCGTGCAAATTACATGCCGCTGACGCAGCGGGGCCGTCACTCATGATGCGACTGCTCGGTTTTTGGATGGCCAGCCCAGCGCTCGCCCATCCGCCCGCTAGCCCAGACAACATCCTGGGCGAGGACTCGCTGCTGCTGCTGCATTTTTATTTTCGCTCATTTTATTCACGACGCGCTGATACGGCACGAAGTTGTCCCTGACCGCAACATCGCATGTTGTAGGTGCGCCAATGACGCTGATTTTGTTCCTGCACACGGGCTACACATTATTAACAGTTCCTGTGACAAAGCGCGACCACGACTGCTAGAACGGCCGGGCTGGCTCCGCCTGGCGAGTGAATAAGAGTTGGGGGGGTTGGGCGGTAAGGCCAGGACCACCTGTCATATTATGGACAACGGGCAGCGGGTCACCCAGGCGATGTTGTCGTCGTTCTCGTTGTTGCTGTTTCTGTTGCTGTCGCTGTTGCTGTTGCTGTTGCTGTTGCTGTCCTTTGCCGGCCGTTTGCTGTCCAACAAAATGTTTTGTGGTTCCCGTTGCCCGTTGCAAAGTTTGTGCCTCCGGCTGGTTGTTTATTTTGGGTACGTTGCTCTGCAAGTGCAACTGCAACTGGGACTCATTACCAAAATGTGTCTTTAATAAGAAAGCATTGCTGGGCCAATAGGCTTAGCTGAAGCCAATAATTATCTGATCATGGCCCAAATACTATACACAAAATTAAGCCTTCTCTTTGATTAAATGAAATAATTGGTCTTCTTTGTGAGCTTAAGCAGCACATTTGCGGAGAAAAGACTATTGAATTCACCAGCTATTGTATATTATAAACTTGTTTTGACAAAAACGTATTTTATAAGAAATTATTTTATTAATAATTTAATCGCCCTCAACTAACTTCAGCTTTACAAAGTAAAGATAAAAATTAAATTAGTAAGAATACAGGAGCAAGGACTAAGAAGTGCTTTGCTTGAAACTAAGGAGCTTGATAATCGTACCCAATATTATTTTGTTATAATATATATTATAAATAATAATTGTAATATATATTACGGTGCAAACTTTTAATTGAAACTTATACGACTCAAATAATTACTAAAAAGGAATTTTTTATTAAACACATTTTTTTTAATACGGCTTCAAGCTTACAAAAAATACATCAAGGCTTTATACCATAGGATTTCATCATTATTTAAATAAATATAGTATATGGTCTTCTTAGATACCGTCTTGGTCCCTGGTGGTTCGTCAGCTTAAGTACAAAATAGACATCGTTAGCTGAGTAGAGGAAATAATGTCATATTCTTAAATACTTGTCAATGGCGGCTCCACTGTAACACATTTCCCATGGTACCACTCAAGTCCTGGTCACATATGGCTCGCACCCCAAAAAGGACGCAGCCAGGGATACGTTGAGGATTTTATCTAGCGTGTAAAAATCACTAACAAATGGCTTTGAATTAAATTTGGCTTATGAGTTGGAACTGACAAATCGTCGACAGAGAACTCGTAGTGCGTGCCGTTAAAATACGAAATTAACATACTTAAGTAAATTATGTACCCCGTCCCCTAACACACACACACACACACACACACACACACATACACATACATTTATATAAACACATGGCACACAACAATTTGGGCACAAAGTGCAAAAAAGTGAATCCAGAAATTAAAAATGAATAACATGAAATAAGGCGGACTTGGGTTGAATTGGACTGAATGGGGTTCGAGTCCCGAACGGTTGGCCCTGAAACATGCTGTCGGAAGCAAATCAACACGTCTCGGCCGGGCTCTCAGCCGGGGCTGAGTACGGGGACGGGTCCCGGTGTGGCTCACGGTTTCAGTCTGGGCACTCGATCTCAGTCACAAATTGAGTGTCCTTCTTGGGGTTGTTTCACTTTAAATTGGTTGTCGCCGTCTTTATGTCACCTTTGACACCGGCTGGTCATTGGCATGACGTGGCAGCCAAGGCAGCGAAGGCAGTCAGCCTTGGCATGACCATCAAAATTGGTTTGCCGGCAACGGCGGCAGCTCGAAGGCTGGGCAAAAGCTAGCATGAGTCGTCCTGACGACCATTTAGCTCGAGCTGAGGCTCACAATGACGGCTGGCAAGGCCATCTTAAGAAACGATAATGACAGCCTAATAAACTGTTGCCCCGGACAACAAGGCACATCTGAAGCTGCTAAAGCAGTTAACGTCGCTCCCAACAAAGGTCACAAAACTTTTGTATTCAGTTTGAGCTTAAAACTGCTTCGGCATTGAAGGCGCACCACACACACACACACACACTTAGACAGACTGCGGCTGTCTCTCATGCGTTAAATAGAAAACTTTATAGCTGCTGGGTAGCCAGGCAACACTTCCTCAGCCTTGTCGACAACAATTGAAGTGCCTTTTTGGCACACACGCACTTGCCGGCACACAGGCCTCAGAGCATACGCATTGCTTACTCATTGCAGTAAGTGGGCTTTCAATTAACATTGCTGCTACGCCCACCTGCCCCCTGTGGCACACGGCGCGTTAGCAATTTGACTTGCAGTAATTATCAACGCCCGACAATAACTTGACTCGAGCCTCAAATTCAGCTTCCACGAGTATCTTGCACCCGCAGGCGGCTGCTAATTATGCCATCATTAGATACACATTTGAACACCCTCACACTCACACGAACACGTAGACGTGTAATAATTTGAAACGTCATTGTCTCCGTTATGCGACAATTGGCGTACAGGGCGGAGGTACTTACTGACTTGCCCCATTCCGTGTATTGTGAATTGTTTGCTGTTTATTATGATTCCGTTGCCAGGCTCAGCAGCTCTGTGTGTGTGTGTGTGTGTGTATGTGTGTGTGTGCGAAAATTTGCATATCTTTAATTGTCGCAATATCGCACGTCTATTAAATCACATTCACTTGAAATTGTCTAATAATTATCGGCATGTCTTAAGTGTTGCCACCCTTCAATTAAAGCTATAAACAGTTTATGCTTATTAAAAGTTTTTTTCAGGAACCGTCTTTATATTTTGAACTCTCTTATAAATTTTTATATATTTGTTTAATGCATGAATTTCGTGACTACTATTTTGTTAACTAGTTTCCAGTTAAATTAAGTTGATTTTTAAAATGAGCAGCATAAATACTGAAAACTTTTTTTTAAATGATGCCATATTAAATAATGTGAAATTTTAAAATTCCCAAAATAAAAACTCAGTTGATTAGTATAATTTAAATCAGTACAAGTAAGGAAGAAAACCGAACTATATATTTAAACTATAATAAAATAAAATACTTATTTAATATACCTTACATAAGCTGAGCCTGTAAACACATTTTTTTATTTAGTATCAATTCGTCCATATGTCTTTTTAATAATAAGCGAATACAAAAAAAAAACAGTAGGGAGCTAAAGAAGAATGTAGTCCAAATAAAGGCTAAATTGCCCATAGCTTTGCTTACTTTTATCAACAGCTTTGTCATGATTACTTTGCTTATTGGGCAAAAGCTGGGCTAATTATGTTATTTATTTGACGCTGTCAGCTTCATTTAATATGCGCTTAACACTCATTCATTATGCGCTGCCCTTAAAAAAGGCTAACAAAGCCAAAATGCATGCAAGTGCAAAGCAAACAAAAAAAAGACCAAAAAAAAAATACCAAAAGAAAAATAAACCCATATCCCAAGTATGTCTATGCCTTTCACCGGTCGCTTGGTTAGTGGCCATCTTTCAGTGGCTGGCTGCCTGGCTGGCGTTTTTTCGCTTTCAAGTTTGCCCATTAATTTAAACTGTTTACTTGCCAGCTTTCTATTTACGCCAACATCCAAGACCCGGCTATAAATTCGACCGGCCTTTTTAACCCCTTAAAAGCGGATCGGATGGGCGCGTCGCGCGGGCGGACGGACGCACTGTAAAAGAAATGCGAATTAATTTTCTTAAAAGCTTTTCTTGGCGGCGCTGATTATCTGACCGTTCCTCCCTCTCTCTCTCTCTCTCTGTATTTCTCTCTTTCTCAGTTAGTTCTTTACTGTCAAAAGCTGCTGGCTCTACTTTATAATTTGTTCTCTTTTGCTTTTAGTTGAAATTTTATTAACGAAACTTTGGCACGCTACTTAAGAAACTATATACAATTTTGCTCTGTGCTTAAAATTAGTTTTAATACATATTTAAATATTTTGTGATTTATATATCATATATTTGTATTTTAATTAATATTAATATAATTATTTTAATTTCTTTTTTCAAAAAAAAAATTGATTTCCTTATCGACTTAACGTAGATTTTTGCAATATTCAAGGAGCAAAATATGTTCAAGTTCTCAGTTTACACAGATGGTAATTTAAAAATCTATATGTATGTATAAATATTGCCCAAGCATTATCCAAACACCCAACAACGGGCTCTTTAAAGTACACTCTTCACTGGGTTTTGGGCAATGCTAATTGATTTAAATTCGATATGTGATCCGCTTAAAATTAAAATTCTAAAAACAAAAAACATCAGACATCCTGTGCGAGGATGAGTCGAAGAGTTTTGATTATCGATACAGATTCTTGATTGTTGTGCTTGTTGAAATGCACAATTAAATTTGAGTCGTTTGACCAGTTTAACAAAATTTAAGAAGATCCTTTTAAATATGCCGTATTTAATATATCATTCATAAAGTCTACTGAATGCAATAAAACAATATAAAGTCAAGACTGAAACGTTTGGATATCAACGACTAATATTCTTTTGAATATTTATAAAATAGTTGTACAAGCTTTTTATAAAACTCAAGTGATATAACAATAATACAGTTTAAAAATATATATAAAAATTGTTCTTGAGCGAAAAAAAGTAAATACGATTTGTAATATAGTTTTTCTCAAATCTTTCTTTTGTTAAGGCAAGCCCAAATCGAACTAGGGGCTTCAATAAATGCTCAAGCAACTTAAAATCTGTTCGAAACTCTTCATTGATCAACTCTCAGTATTGAAATATCAAGAAACCCTCGCACGTTGCGATATGACCATAATTCACAAGACAGCCCCGTACAGCCTACTGTTGGGCGCTCTCTTCCGCTTCGTGTTCCTGTCCCTGTCCCTGTCCCTGTCCCTGTTGTAGTCCGTGTTCGTCGCTGGCACGCGCCGCCAGGCAGCTGCCCAGCAAGGCGGCCGCTAGCCGCTAGTAGGGACGCCAGACGTCCGCCGTCGGCTTGGGTGTGCGCGTGCGGATTGGTCCGCCCGCACCGCTGGAGCCGCTGGCCGATCTGGACGTGGTGCTGACATCGTCCAAGTCGATCGTCTCCACGGGTGAAGGCGAGCGGCGTGTGGAGCTGACTGGCGGCGATGCGTTCGGATTGGCATTCTCCGCATCCGGCGGATTGTGCGTGATCAGCGTGACGCATCGTTTAATCAGATTGACACCATCGGCATCCACAGACGCCGCTGGCTGAGCCGCTGGCTCCTGTTCCTGCTGCTGCTGCTGCTGATGTGGAGCTGTGCTGGCAGCCGCTGCCGCAGCCGCGCTGCGCAGCCAGGGCAGATCGCTGTAGCTGCCATAGAGCTGCGTGTAGAGCCACTGGCTCGACTGCGGCAGCAGCGGGCTCTGCAGGAAGAGCTGCGCCGCCAGCGCCGGATTGAAGCTGTGCGCCGTTGGCGGAAAGTGCGCCGCGCCGGCAGCTGCAAAGCCGCCAAAGAGCTCCGTGGGATTCTTGCTGCGTTGGATGAGGGCGGTAAAGGCGCCACCGCCACCGCCGCCGCTAGTTGGCGGTTCAGCCAGAGTTGCCACGCTGCTGGCATCCGCACTGAGCAGCGTGGGACTGCGGCTGCGTCCGGGCTCCGTCTCGGGATCCGGATCCGGCTCCTCCTCGTCGTGCGTCAGCGAGCCAATGCTCTTGCGCGGCGAGCCCGTCACCGAGATGCTGTCGCTCTCGAAGCCCGCGTCGATATTGCTGCTGCTGTTGTTGTTGTTATTGTCGTGATGCTGCATGCTGCTCACCGTAAGCGTCAGCGGCGGCGAGCCGCCCGCACTGGCATTGCACGCCGGCGGCTGCACGAACGCGCTCAGCGTCGCGCTCGTCGTCGTCGTCGTCGTCGTCGGCGAGCCCTCCGGACTGGTGGTGCTGTGCGCCGCGCCCACAGTCGCCAGCTGCTGCTGATTATCTACATTAAAATGGAAAGAGCGCTCGTCAAATCAACTGCTAGAACGATAACTGAGCGCCAACTTACCGTTCAGGCCACGCAGACCGCTAGCCGCAGCGGCTGGAAACGCCGCTCCATGGTGATGCGCGAAGAAGGGGCCGGCGGGAAAGCCCGGCCGACCGCCCAGCGCCATGTGGGCTCGCCAATCGGGCGCATGCAGATGACTGTGCATCCCGACCAGATGATGTGCGAAACCTGAAATTGATTAAAGCACCGGAAAATCAATAAAATGTGAGTTCATATTAATTCTTTGGGTATTTATCTATTTTGGGTAATAGAAATAGAAAGCTCGAACTGATCGCAAAACGCAAAACAATATCATTTACTATACGTATTGGCTGATCTACACTCGCTGGAAAATGCTGAGCATCTAAAATAATTCACCATAAAACAATGTTAATTTTTTATGAATTAAATGAATTTAACTTTTAGAGTTCGTCCAGCAAAAACACATGGAGAATTAAAAATCAAACAAGATTAAGTAATACAGTAACGAAATGGATAAAAAAAAATTCTGTAAATATGTTTTCGTTTGTTGTGTTTGCGACACATGTGAACCTAGGTAGCCACAGATGTTCAATGCTACAAATGTTTCAAAATAACAGGATCTGGAAACTTAAAATTAAGTTATTTAATTGAGTACACAAACTTAATTTGAACTTTATTTAAATATTGTTTAGGTTGTGCACATATTATAAATCACCTAATATTTAAGCTTATCCAGAAATGACAAATTTATCTATCTTAAAATATTTAATTCCTTTTTAAGCGGACAGTTTGTAAAGCTCAAGACTCAAGTCTAGCAAAAAAAGCTTAGACCAGGAGCATTAGCCAGCACCAAATATGAGTTTATTTTCAAGTCCAAGAACACGGGCAAGTCCAATGCCAAACCCAAACCGAAGCTGGCCAGACCACATATAGCCCACTGTGCAAGACCAAAAACGTTGCCGCACATTTTGGTCGCTGCAAAACAACTTTGGGCAACTAACCGCCCACTTGGCCCAGCCACTCGGCACTCCCCATTCAGGACTCATTCCATCGTGCGATCAACAAGCCGCCATATTGCTGCTGATGTAAATGCATCTTGAGCTCCTCGCTGTCGCCCCTTTTGGGCGGCGGACTACTCTGTCCGTGCACGCCCAATGAGAGCTCCACCTTTGGTGGAGAGGCGGGCAGACCAAGCGGTTGGGCAGACAGAGGCCAGGATGCTACTTGGGCAAATGTGGCAGCGAGAACGAGAGCGAATCGTTGCTCTGGCGGAGCAGGCTGAACAGGCTGAGAAGACTGCACAGACTGTGCAACGAGGCAAACTCCTAAATAAATTCATTAAAATTATCCCAGTCTGCGATGTCGTTGCTCCGTCTGAACGGGCTGTCGCCCCTGGAAGTGCAACTCCTACAGCGTGGCAGCCCATTTTTGTGGGCTTGCGGAGGCAGCTTCCCCTGGCACTCGGAGTATGCGGCGGAAGGGGCGTGTTGCAGCTACTAACAGCCTCAAATGCCAGGCCGCAGTCGCACATACTACGCGGTCGACGGCGACGCTGGCTAAAGATGCTGCCGAGCAGAGAACAGTTGACTCATTGTTGACTCTGTGTGTGTGTGTGTGTGTGTGTGTGTTTGAGTTTGTGTGTGTGTGTGTTAGTCGCACTTAAGAAAACGCCAAGGCAACAAACATTGAGAAAATCTCGTCTCGCTTAGCTCCTCTCGCTTCTGCTCGCACAGTTAAAGACGAAGACCGACCACAACACACTCACACTTACACACATACAGTCGCACACACGCCGCCCACATGCGCGCTCTCAATTGCAATCGCTCTGGCTCTCTGCGTCTCGCTCTGGCCCAGTCTGTCTGTCGAGCTCAGGCTCTGTTTCTGGCTGTCTCTGTCCCGCTCTGTCGCATTTAAGGCCAAATACTTGGCCAAGTTTTGCCAAAGTTTGCAACCAAAATTTCACCGAAAATGTGACACCAACAACCAACCAACGAACCAACCAGTCAGACTGGGACAGGACCGACCTCGGGTCAGGGGGACTTGGGGCCAGAGTAGGTGCCGCTAACTGGGAACTGAAAGCAGAAGCCATGACTGTTACAATCTTAGCTGCATTGCTTGATTGGCATGCTGCTAACATAAGTATAAGCATAAGTATAACTACAACTTCAACTACAACTACAATAACAACTAAAAGTTGACGTCAAATCAACATTGCATATGGCACTTGATAATACCCATAAGTATAGGTACTTAATGTAGGTCAAACAAATCCTCTGTCGTGGCAGGGCCAGGGGGAGGGACGGGCTGTCTGTCCGGGATCTTGAATACTTCTACACCAGACAAAGCAATTCACAGCTGCTTCTCTGTTGTGTGTTTGTCGCCTTAAGGAATTCAGTTATGAGAGAATGTCGTTACATATCGACCGAGAATATTTGGCGCTATCAGGCGGAACAAATCGCTCCGCAAACAGGTTAAACTAAGAGAACCTGCTTATAAACAATTCCATATACTATGAGTATAAGCTTTTCTTAAGGTATTGATATGATTTCATAATTAATCACAACTTAAATCACCAATGAAATATCTTAATAAACTTCAATAATATTTGCAATACATTTGGCAAAAGCAACCTTTTCATTTTCCTATATATTAAAAATAATTGCATTAAACACAATTCTTTCAAGATATTTATATGTAAAGCTGACTTCATTCTCTATTACCCTACCACAGCAGATTCTAATAAAGCTGTTTAAGATAATAATTTGTTTGGGCTTAAACCGACATTGACACGTCAACGTATTTGCTTGTGAAGGGAACTTCAAAAGTTTATACGCAAATAATAATATAAAATGATATATGGTTTGAAGCTTCCAATAAAATTAAATAACATTGAAACATATTTTCTTAATTGCTTTTCCTTTTCAGATAAATGAAAAGCTTCTCTTAACTTAACAAATGTAAAATGTGGTACACATTCAAGGCTTTTAAGCAGCTACTTTGCTCGTTAGTTTCTGTTCTGCTGCTGATTTCTCTTTCATGGCCAAATATGCATTAGCTCTCATTACAGTATTTATTTTATTTTTATAACATTACAGGGCTCTTGCCCCAGTCCCCATTAGCGTTTTGGTGACTGCACCAACTGGTCCTCTTTGGGCACATATGTACCTACTTACATGCTTATATATATATATATATATATATATATAAATATATACACACGTGTGTGTGTGTAAGCATACACATACAGATGTATTTATGTAGCATCTGCTATATACATCGCCAGTTGGGGCACAGGAGAGTAGCTGTTGGGTTTTAGTTGTGTCACACAAAATGGCAGCAGTAACAGCCCACAAAACTACGACGATCACAAGCTACACACACACACACACACACACAGACACGCCCACGCTCTTGAGAGTTATTTGAAGCTGGCTGCGGCACCCGACGGTAAAGCAGCAGCGAAGGAGACGGCGACAGCGACGACGACGGCGATGGCGACGGCGACGGCGAGGACATCGATGCGGCGGATGCGGCGGCAGACATTGAGCAAATTGTGTTTCCATATAATATAACATCACGTCGATTTTGGTAACCCTAACCAAATGAATGTGTGTGTATGAGGGCTTGGCCACTGCCCGCACACACACACTCGCTGACGCACACACACTGGCAAAGAGTGAGCGTGAGTGAGAGAGAGCGAGAGCGAGCGAGAGACCACATTAAGGCGTACCAAGGATGGCGACAGTGAAACCCCATAACAAAAACCTAAATATGCGGTCCTGTAAGGAAACCCTATGTGCGATAAAGGGTTAGCCGCGCTTGGTGTCAGTTTGGGGTCGGGCTTTCTTCGGCACGCCACGTAACGGTATTCGTCGGAGTCGGGCGTTCTCGTCTTGGCCGGTGGGCCAGGTGGGTGCCATGTTTATGGCATGGCTTGGTGGCGTCCATGGCCCAGCCCCCATGCATGAGTGAGCGCGTCCTCTATCTATGCAAGTGTGTGAGTGTGCGAATGTGTGTGTGTGTGTGTGCTAGTGTGTGTAGCGGGGCATAACGCGGTGCCATTGGTGCGCCACAAAAAGCTTTCATGCGTCCAACTTCCCACGCTTTTTTCGTTTGTTTTGTTTTGTTTTTTTTTTACTTCGTTTTTCTGTGCACCGCATTAAGCACTGAGGTTTGAGTTGGGGGACAGGACGAACTTTGTCTGAAAATGCAATGCAGTTGCTGATGCTCTGTATAAGTAAGATAGACTTACATAATTTTCTTTATTTATATTAGAAAAATATGTGGAGCTCTGCAAGTGCTATACATATATGTTATGCTATGAAAAATAATTTATTTAAGTTATACTAAAATTTGAAATTATGGGAAACCAGTTGACATGTCTAAGCGAAAACAAACGCACGCCGTTTTAGCGCATTTGCCGTCGGCGAACACAGCACTGATGTTTTACCGACGGCATCGCATGTGCCGAGTGGAGCAGGCTCCCACCCATCCACAGTGGCCGCAATGAAAACGAAAGGCGCTCCCGCAAAGCAGCGCAAAAAAGGAAGGCAAATCAAACAACTCGACAGCGCGCAAGAATTTCTCTTCACAAGACGCCGTCTTGGAAAAAACGCGTAGAAAGTCGTCTTCGTCATGGCGCAAGCAGGTCGGCTTCTAACTCACCACAACGTGTGGTGGGTGGGTGTCTGGTGTGAGTGCTGAGCGCTGAGCGTTGAGCGGTAAAGATTGAGCGTTGTTTGCGGGGCGAGCAGCAACCTCACACACAAACACACGTACACTCACTCACACACACACACACACACGCAGCCTTGAGCGAGCCAACGAATCAGGGGAAATTGCCAAAGTATATGCCCCGAAAGTCACTCGACTCAAATTCGCCAGTTGCCGCCGTTTCGCTCAGAGAGAGAGAGAGACAGAGAAGGAGAGAGAAAGAGAGCGAGCGAGTGAGAGAGCGGCTCACAGTTAACGCCTGCGCCAACAGTTGTTGCCAGTTGTCTGGCGACGGCGACGCGTCGACAGCGACAGCTGCCGCGGCAGCAGGAAAGCCAGCAACGAGCTTTTCTGTTGCCTACTTTTCAGCGCGGACGCTCGACGGAGCTGCTCCAAGCGCTGGTTACTTTCCTGCGCACTTTGGTTTAGTTAGGACGTTTGGCCGTTTTTTTTTTTTTTTTTTTAATTTTTCTTTTGAGTTGTTATTGAGCCATCAGCCAAAAGTGTCTGTGTTGCGGCGGCCAGCACCAGAGCAACATATGATAACGAAAGCGAGAGGGCGTGTAAGGCAATATTCAGCAAGTCTTAAAGTTCAAAATAATAATAATGACCCTGAGCACGTTGTGTGCCAATCTCTGGCGTGTCTAGCGTCCAGGGTCAGCGTACCTGGTCTAGGGATATTGATTTAACGTCTGCTGCTCTAGCTAAAAAAGTTTAGGATACTTACTTTGCATATGACAAGTAAATTACTCATAAGGAAAAGGAAAGACTAACCTCTGGGCTTTAAATACATTAGATCACATATCGATCAATTTTGATCCATACTATTCTTAAAATTGTTTTTAGTGCCAGTTTTTAACTAAACCCTTAAAATTAATTTACAATGATATACATATAAGGTAGCTATGAAGTTAATGGATAGATTTTTTGTATATTACTTACATTAATATACTAATAATTTTTCTTATCAAATGAACTAGTTTGGCAGCCCCTTTCTTAGGTATCTAAAGCAATTGCTAAGCAGGTTTCACTTAATAGAGACATTCAGCCAGCTGTGGCTACCCCGCAGACACAGACTCATTTCTATTCTAAAACTCGACGCAGGTGAGCTGAGAAGGTCTTTGCTCCCCCACTTCCAGTATTAGATGTAGCCTGTCCTTATCAATTTCGCAGTCAGTTGTTGTCAAGTGGCTGTCATATCAGTATTTACACGTAAGTATTTGCAGTAGATTTGAAAATTGTATTGGCAAATTTGCTGCTATTTTGTAAGGCATGCCACGAGTGCCGCAGAGACCCCAATTTCGAGTCCGCTCCCAGCATATGCCACCCCAGTGCTGGCCCGGCCGCGATCCCCGACTCCGGCGCACGCACAAAACGCACAAATTTACCGTTACACAAGTGTTGTCAACACATGCGAGCGGTGCTGGTGGTTGGAGAACTGGTGGGGTTGGCGTAACACACATTCCACACACACGCACGCATGGCGGCTGCGTAACAGGCCGCAAGTTATTACAAAAAGAAAAAAAATAAAATACAAAAAAAGAAGTAGAAGAAATGTGAGTGTAAGGAAAGGAAAGTAAAAATACAGTAGCATACTTTTTGGGGAGCGCTAAAAAGAAATTGCAAAGCGACGCAGTCTGCGGAGTTGTTGGTATTTGGCAAACATATTTTCGCAAATGTTATAAATAATTTTAAACGCACACCTTGCCCAGCCAGCCCACCCCCGGTCATGCCACATGCCAGTTCAGGGGTCAGAGGGCAGCAGCAGCAGCTTTACCCAGCAGCCACGACCCTTGGCGTATTAGTGTCGCATTGACACGTAAATTGACATGAAATTGAATCAATGCTGTAATATGTCCTTGGGGGGCAGCGACACACAGCCCACACCCAAGATGACGCACAGCCCTCGTAGTCAGGGCCACGGACAAGCAAGGACGATGACTTTAAAATTTTCCTTTGCCAGCCAAATTGAGCTGTAGGCCTTCCCCACGGGCCTGCACGCGCCTGTGACTGTGCAAATTTGTCTGTCTGTCTGCATGTTTGATTATGTGTACTAAATCATTTCATTTTCGCAAGACTTGCGCCGGGAAGCAAGTTTATCAAGTTGTTTAAAGACACAATGCCTTACCCCTTCGGGCATCTGCATACACGAAAATTGCCCGAAATCTAAAAAAAAAAAAGAAACCCCAAAAGTTTAAATAAAACATTAAAGAAAAGCTGACTAAAAATGCAACACTAAAACGTTTGCCAAATCCGAATTGTCAAACTCTCAATTTAATCTTCACTGGGCGGTTTAGTTTGTCAAAATTAAATTAAATAATTACATTGATAGTATTCCAAAACGATATTCGCGCCAACGCATTCTGAGGTTTGTTAATTTGAATGGCTCAGCTTTATACATTTTCTGTTTCGGGAAACGTATTTATCGAAAAGCAGCCTTTAATTGGTAGGGAGTTGTGTAATTAAAAGGTAATTAACTACGAATTGTGTTTCAAGTGAAACACTTTTCAACTTTTTTAAAGTAAATTAAATTTTTTAAAATTTATATTGTTGATTCATTTCTGTTCAATTTAGCTTTTAGTTTCTTAAAACTTTTTTTTTTATATACCTATGATATACGAATGTTGGTTCAAGTGAAATACAGATGAGCGTTTAGTATTTATGTATATACATATATAACTAGCAAAGCTAAAATATAATTAACTGTTGCATTACATTAACTTTAAATCATATTCAGTTTTAACTGTTGCACAACAATAAAATACTCTTAAGTACTTTGGTACTAATGCGCCAAATAAAGACCTATAAAAGAGGGAATAATCAAATGATATGCTTGTGTGTATGTGTGTGTGTGTGTAATGTTGGTGTGCGTGGTGCGCACTTTGATCTTTGCTTTGCCTTTTGCACAGCTTGTGACGTGAGGTCCTGCAAGGGAAAGAGCTGACGGCAAAAAAGGGTTTTAAATAAATACGAATGCCCGAAAATCTTAAATAAAACGCGCTGGGTGTTTTCGTTTAAATATGTACATATATATATATGTATATATATATATGATATATGGGATGTATGGGGGCTCAAGACATTGTGTTGAAAAATGAATTCAAGCTGAAAATTCATTTAAACCATTAGTGCCCGCACACACACACACACATACACGCACTGTCGCTATGTAATTATGCACATATGCGTCTACTTTCAGATGGGTTTTATGACATAAATTACATCAGGCGAAAAATTTTAATATAATTTTCACTAAAAACGCGCGCGTGAAACTTTTTTAGTTGCTACTGTTGCTGTTGATAAAGGCAACTTCAAAAGGCTAGGCAACGCACACACGCACACACGCACGCACACACACATGCACGCAAGAGGCGCGTGTTGGAGGAGAGGGTCGCGCGTGTGTGAAACAGGATATCCGCTGCGGAAGTTACAAATTTTCCACTTTCCACACACTCAAGACATGGCACCCTGCGGCACCTTGCACTCTACGCGCGGTGCGCTGCTCTGCCCTGTGTCTAGTGGGGGCTAGAGGCGTGGCGCTAATGTTCTCTGCTTACGACGCCATTTTACATTTATTCTGTTCCATCAAGAAAAGCACTTGGCTCGCTTTTTCGCAGCCAGCTCAACTATTTTACAGGCAGCAGGCACCAGCGCCAAGTCCTTTTAATCATTTGGCAAACTTTCTGTGACACGCAGCACTCCAGTGTCAACTACATTTTGTGTATGCCAAAAACTACTCTCCTCCCTCACACACACACACACACACACAGACACAAACACATACTACAACATACACATGGCTGGTGCTTTTGGCTGCCTTTTAGTTTTTAATGTAATTTTAAGACAGTTTTTTGCTGATGTGTCGCTTTGCAGCTTCGGCTGGCAAGTGCAAAAAACTTTGGGGCGTCAAAGTTTTTCCAAAATTATACTCCCCAGCGGATATCGAAACATTCCTCAACAAAACTAAATTCATTAAAGAAAACTTTCAAAATAAAAAACCATATATACAAATCTATCTAAATGGAGTATTTTTTTTTTTTAATTTGAGGTATTCCATCTGAAAACAATAATAAAACAATTAGCTAAATCAATATATTTATTAGTTAGAAAAGTTGATTTAATAAATCATTAAATTATTAATTTAAAACAGAAAATTCTTGCTCAATTCAATGGTAAAAAAATGAATCAATTGATAGCACCAATTATTAAATGATTAATTTATTAAAGCGCAAACAATATATAGAAAAAAATATTGAAAATATCGAAGGCAAACTTGCGATTGGCTTAGTTAATATATATGTATGTAAATATGAGACTGATACAAAATAGAAAGTGTTCGGGGCGAAGACAATGGCAGCGAGGCTGGTGGTGATGGTGGTGGTGGCAACGGCTTACAACCACCGAACTGAGCGTTCACCCACTTGCTGCCTCATAAATTTCATAGTGAAATTGTTAAATTTTAATAAAATCAAAGCGTATCAAACGAGATTTGTTCACCAGGCGACGCTGCCGACGGCATCGACAGCAGCTTCTCGCAGTCAACTGCTTCGTCCTTGCCATCGTTATCCTTGTTCGCAGCCCGGTTATATCGCGTGTTTATTGTTGCAACAGTCGCGAGTCGAACGCTTTAAAATAATTTCAGTCTACGCCTGCTGCTGTCAATCAGGACAGGGGTGCGGGACTCCGAACTGCGAACTAAGAACTCAGAACACAGAACTCGGGACTCGGGGGTTGCACCCTTGCCAGAGACGCTCAATGTGCTCATCCTCGACAATCCGCGCGAGTCGAAGTCGTCGTTGCTGCCGTTTTGTGACTCGTTAAAGGATTAAAATCATTTTAATGGATTTTTCAAGCTGTTGTTTTGTTATATAATTGTCGCCTCTATGCAGACACTGGCACTGTGTATGTGTGTGTGTGTGTGTGTGTGCATTATGGGCGCATAAATAGGGCACACACTTGCAATGGAAGTTAACGAAAAGGCAGCGCGAATCTGTTTGCACGCCTGTCGCAAGGACCCTGCGCCTGACTGCCTGCCCATTTGTCATCATCCTTATGCTAATGCCTTTGGGCTGTTAATGAATGCCAGAATCCTGTTTTAACCTGAAAATGTGGGCCAGCTGTTGAATGCATCCAACAAGTGGAGGCACTGTTTTCTAACACGTCTGAAAACATATTGTAAAAGGGTTCCAAGCATAGTTAACTTAATAGCTCGAAAATCGATGAAATTCATAGCTTTAAGTATTTCCCAATATATAAACCTTTGTATAGATAGATAGCCCGGAAAGCCGTTATCATTTGTATAGCGACTGAGTTAGTTAAAGTTCACGGTAAGTTAATCCCAAATTGATAATTAAATCTTTTACCCTAATAAAGTGTTTCCTGCTCGAGGCACAAACCGTTAATGCGGCATAGACCTGTTTAACCCCTAAGTATTTATACGTATTATTTACAAATCACAGCTAATCACGTCTTATCGCTTATCCATTTCCAGGGAGTCGACATTAATATCTTGCCCAACGCTTGGGGCAGCAATGGGCGGGAGCTGAGTTAAGAATAGGTAAATGGTGGCGGCTTACGTACCTGGCAGCTTAAAGGGCAGTCCGGCCATAAGTGGATCCGGCCCAAAGCGTTGTGGTCCAAATGCGAACGGGTGAAAGCCCTGATGACGCACCTTGGAGCGCGGCTCCCGTGGTCCATCCACTGTTACCTTAATGGCCTTCGTATAGGTGGCGATCTGTATAGGATTCGACGAGATGACGATTGTCAGCGTAAAGCTTTTACCTTAAAAAGAATGGGCGAAAGAAGAAAAGCGTAAGTTCAGAATTTCAATTAGCCTGCAAAGTTTACATGGAAACCAACAACTAAATCGCACAACTTTACCAGCTGGCCCGGCACTACTCCCAATAGTACCTGGGCAGGTGGGCGGTGAGCTAGACAGACATCCGAAATACCATAAATTTATAGATTTTCAATAGACATAGCTGGAAGAGGAGTTGCTATGGCGCACAACGCAAACCCAAATTAAAATACGGCATTTCCGAATTGAACTCCATGATGCGTGTGACTGGTGCATGCCCCATGCCAAATTGGCCCCAGCAAAATTGACAAAATTACACAAAATTTGGGTGCATTCATTAAAAATGAAGCTGGCAGCGCAGACTTGAAGAGATTGAAACACTGAATGGCTGCATAAAAGAATAATTGTCTAAATTATTGATCAAGGGACGACGGCAACTGAGTGAGCCTGCAAACAGACACGCATTGGCCAAAATGCATTGGTCAAACGGAGACGGAGTCGGAGTCGGAGTCGACCACTTTGACAAGGCAGTTGTATTGCGGCTGCTGCTAAGCATAGTGCCCAAGGTTGCCATAACAGCCAAAATTCAATTGACTGAGATGTCCTCTCGTCGGCTTGCACAGGGAATGCATATTTGGAATATTCATTAAGCGGCGAGAACTTTCAAAAGGCGGATATGACTGGGATGGTTAGGTGGAATTGGAATCGGGCCCGTGCTTGGGCTTTGGACTTATGATTATGGGTTGTGGACAGGGAAACTGTGAAGTCAACTTGGGGTCGTTCATCTACTCTGTGGATGGCCGTTAAAGGGGTGCGAATACAAAGTTCATGGGGCAAACATTTCGAGTGGCAAACGCTTGAGTTAATAAGCAAAGACTTGAGTACATTTCCAGGTATCCCAAATTGTTCGTTTACTTAGATGTTTAAGAGTTTCGAAAGGTGTTCATCAAATTAAATAGAACATTCTGAGGTATTCTTAAAATTTGTTAAAACGAATAAAAAAAATATAATCAAAATGTTTTCCTATTGCATCAGAATTCTACAGCTAAAAGCAATTTTAGTAAAAATGTTGCATAGATTAACAACCAAAGCAATCCATAGACAGATATATTCAAATAGGATATAGATTAAATATGCATTAACATAGTTCAGATTTCCAAACTTAAGTAAATGGCGAATATAATTTTTATTGCATACTTTCAGGCTGCAAACTTTAAAATGCCATAATCGACTAAAAAACATCAATCAGACAATTCTAATTACAAAATTACAAGAATAAAAGGAGAAAACAGATATATTACTAGACAACATGCTTTATTGTTGTTAATTATTTGTTGTTGGATCTTTATAGTAATTTGCCACATACTATGTTTATATTAAGATAAAGGTTTTCAACACACTTTACAAATAATTGTTGTCGGCCTTGCCAATATGCTGCTTATGTCGTATCGATGACACGAATGTGGGCAAAACTTTTGTTAACCACTTACCACAAGCAGCCCCAAAAGGCAGCATAAGAGTATCTCATGATGTCGCCAGGTCTAATCTCATAAGAGCTGCTTTCCACGCAGAGACAATCGCATTAGGAACATGGCAAAACCGTAACTCATTTGCAAGTTTCTGATCTAAATCAACGCCATTTTGTTGGCACATTGCGAGTTAACAACAAGAACAACAAGGGCAACAACACGCGAAAGGCAAACAAACTTCTTAGATTAATATTAAATTAAACGAAGCATGCAAAAAACGCAAGAAGGCGGCAATCATTAGTACAAGGGCGGCAACAACAGCCACCAGTACACCCTGCCCCCCGTTCCGTTCCTTAACCAAAACAAAAATATTGCCAGCTTCTCGCAACGGTGGCGACGGCGGCAGCGTGGAAGAAAACCCAAGAAACCTACACAAGAAAACAAATGAACATAAACAGGCGAAACGAACCAAGAAAACCAACAAAATGAAATGAAACTTTTTTAATTATGCGCCCTCAGCGCCCAACTCAGACGAGCAACAAGCGAACGAGCGAACAACAAGGACGGGGAGTCGGTTGAAGCTGCGGGGGGACGCCGAAGGGGGGCTCTGTGGACCTCTAGCAAACGTCAACAAACTAACGAGATGGTAAAACGGCAAAGGGGATGGGGCGGGGTGGAGAGGCTGGGGAAGGGTGCACAAAGTGGCTAAGACAAAAGGCTCGAGTGTTGCGTCGACGGCGTTTTGCCAAATGAGCAAAAATTGCAAATAAATCTGTTGCTGTTGGCCATTTTGTGCAGTGTCGACCGAGGCGTGGGTGTGTCTAAGGGTGTGGCAGCAACAACAACAAATACAACTACAACAACAACAAGAGCAAAAGCAAAAGCAACGCCAGCGGCGACAAAGAACTTTGCTGCTAATAAGATGAAAACCATTAAAAGTCGACACAAGTCGCGTCCGTTGCAAGCCAAAGGAGAGCGACTGCAAGGAGTGGAGTGGTAAGGACCTGGGCTAACAGGCAGCTGTAAGCTGCAAGCCGGGTTAAAATGTTGTCATTTTCGCAACAAAGCAAAAATTATCACCACTTTGCAAAAGGCGACAACGACGACAACAACAGCGACGAGAAAGCTCTGCACCCTTTTCAACTAACTGTGTGCGTGTATATGTGTATATGTGTATGTGTGTGTGTGTTCGTGTGTGTGTGTACGTATTTCAGATGCTAAGTGATTTTAAAATAAAAGTTTTTTTCAAACGTTTAACGTTACAATTTTGCCAAGTCTAATACTAGAAAATGTAGCGTTAGCTTGTCTGCGTTTTAACTTCCGATGCTGATAATGAAACACAGCCAAAGAGGCAACGGAACAAATGAGTGAATTTCCAACAAGGGTTCACACAGAGCGAATAGGCAATTTAATGGCTACATCGCCCAAACCCCCGATACCCTGCTGGCAGCGTCTGTAGCCGCTCCGGTGTTAACGTCGTTAGTAGCATGGCGCCATAATTATAATTTGACATAAGACAAGAAGTCTGAGGTTGACAACAAAATGACATTTTAAATACACACTCCGATGGGTGCCTGTGCACCCACTCCAGCAGCTCAACCAGCCAACCCACTCGCACCACCCACAACCAGCTATTAGGCCCCTTCCCTGACTGTGCGTATTTAGACACTTAACAGATCATAATTTTAACACTTTGTCCAATGCCCTTGGAACATTTAATGGATGTTGAGCCCACACTCAGAGACTTGCTCCATGCATAGCTTTTAAGACTGGGACATTAACTCGCATTGACGTGAGATGCGCTTAAGCTATGTTTAAGATTTTTCAATTTTTCCATTTATTCACTATAAAAGTTTTATTTAAAGTAGAATCTAAATAGTTTTTAAGCCCCATCACATGCAATTCTCATTGTAGCCATATATTTCCCTCTAAGAGGTAACAGATTATCAAATTATAACATTTCGATTCAACGCAAACTAACTTTGTTGACTTTAGTAGAACTTTTTCCTTTTACAAGCGCGCGCAGACTTTTCGAGTGGTTTTTCCAGCACGGAGCGTTTTAAATCGCGAGAAGTCGAGTCGCTAGCAAGTTATTTACATTGTTTCCTTTTGCTATCCTGTCTGTCTTTTTGCTTAAAACTGCCCCTGCTCCTGCGTCTGTGTCTGGCATTAATATTCATATGTTTATTTTATACGTTTTGGCAACAAGAACGCTGCACTTTCTTTGGCTCCAAGTGCCCCATCCCCACCCGGTAAGCACTTTGTTATTTGTTCCATCTGCTTTCCACACCCACTGGCCATATTCACTGTTACAAATTGTGCACAGGGTATTCACAGTTCATTACAAAAATGTGCAACTAAAATAATTTTATCCAGAAACGCAACATTTTTCAGTATAAAATATGGCCAACTTTGAATAAAAACCGAACAATTGAAAGTTGAATTATTGCTGCACAGCGCTGTCAACGGGTTTTCCAAGATATTGGTTGGAATCGTTTCACTACAGCTGACATATGACAGCAAGGGTATTTCGACCTCGACATAGGGTAGGCGACTTTTCTCCTTCTGTTTTGGCTTTCACATGATACATTTGTTGTTTTTAGCTTTTGGCGTTTGTCGCCGTTTTGCCGTTGGCTTTCACTTGTGCGGGCACCGGCGACCGGTTGGTGGTGGTAGTAGGAAGGCGGGGGGTTAGGGGGTTGGGGACTTTGGGGTCCAGGGTTCAGGCGTGGGCACGGTTTAATAATCATAAATTTTAACCCTTTTTAGCGCGACATTTGCCGTTTTTGCCCATGTTGTTGCTGTGTTGACATCCGTTTTGTTCTTTGGCAGCCGTTTAACCCGATTTGTAATACATGGCCCAAGGGCAGTGTCAGTGGCTTTGACTTTGTTGCTGTTGCAGATCCTGTTGTTGTTGTTATTGTTGTTGTTACTGAACTACCAATGATGTAAACGCGAAAACTTGCCAAATGCCAACACAGACGAACTGCAACAGGAGCCACAGCAGCAACAGCAGCAGCAGCAGCAGCAGCCGAAAAGGAAATTAAATTTCCAGCGAAGTCAAAAATTATATTGGCAATAAATGAAGACGCAGCAGACGCGACACGACGCAGCTCCCTGCAATTACGTTGGCCAGAATTGGCGTCTGGTGGTGGGTTTTCCACTAAATATTCGAGTATATAGCGAGGATGCGATGCCAAACAGGAAGCCGGAATCGACGTTTATTAAAACGGAAACTCGAGACAACTGTGCGGCGGCAAAAGCGAAAAAACAAGAAGTGTATATTTGAAAAAAAAAAGAAAAGAAACTTGGAAAATGAAAAAAGAAAAGCGAAGAAGAAATGCGATTTGAACGATAAAAGCAGAAGCAAAGATGAAGACGCCGACGCCGATGCCGCCAAAGACCCCGGCAAGGACATAATTCTGTCGCTGCTTGCCAAAGGCAAACAATGTCCTTGGGAGCCAGTTGGACCGATGCTGCCTAACTGATAAGCCAGCACCCACCCGCCACGAACACAAACGAATGCGATTTGCCCCCGCCGAAAATGTTGATCCCCAACCGAAACGGCCCGAGGCCATCAAAATGACCAACGGGGAGCGGCGGGCAAAGGCCGCTAAATTGCAATTTTCAAGATTTAAGCGTGAACAATAAATGTCACATAATCTGTAAGTAGCTAAATAAAAGCGCCCGCAGCCAAGTGACTCCAGCCAGAGGCAGGTCCTGGTCCGTTCCAGCTTCTGGTCCTGCTTTCTCGCTTGCTATTTAATTTAATTTATCGCATTTTAAACAGGCGACAAACAATAAAGAAAGCGAAAGCTACAACAGAATAATACAACAAATTTATTTGTTGTTTGTTTCCTTTGGTCGGTTTTTTGGCCTGACGCATTGATTGCGGCTTTGTCTTTTATGTTCCCCAGGCCCATTGGCCAGTAGCCATGGCATGAGAGGGACAGTCCCCGTGCCCCATAAATCTGGCGGTGCCACATCACAATTTGTAGCCGCTACACACGATAAGCAACAGCAGCTATGTAAATTGAGCAGGCATTTTGATTGGCCCGATGAAATATCATCAGTTTTAGAATATGTCCATAACAATGAATTCCATATTACACAAACAAAAAAATGTGTAACACAGATCTTAAAAGAAACAAGCTCTACTTCTGCAGATCGCATTATATAAGGTACTGAAAATTTCCCCTAAATATAAATATTTTTGAATAATCTGTTATATTTCCATTGTTGCACTTTATTTGTTAAGAGCCAGATTTGTATAAATAAATAAATAACTTATTGATTTCCTCATAACAGCTTAAAACTTATACAGGTTTATATATATCTCAGTTGTTTTTCGTCAATTCAGTGAGCAGAAAAGTAGCAAGAATAATTTTTACGTTGATTTTTGTGAAGCTTAACATCTTCAATTAGGCTAAAATAAATTTATGGCAGCAAGCAGAAGAAATTTCTCTGTCTTGATAGTTTAGTCAGCTGTCAAAAACATCTGTAGTTCTCTCTCTCTCTCTCTCTCTCTCTTTCTCTCTCTCGCTCTCTGTTTTTCTCTTTCTCGTTCGGTACGCATCGCCACCTATGACCCGATGCGGGCAAGAAAAGCCTATGACACATTTCATTATACAAATATCAATTAAGGCCACTGCAAATACTAATTGTAAGTATAAGCGAAGGACATTTGCTACCACCACCACCACCAGCAGTAGCAGCGACAGCATCACCAACACCACCACCACCACCACCACTAACAACAAAAACAACAAAAATAGCAATAGCAACAAGACGACGCACAGTCTCCCTACCCCGCCCCGCCCCCACCGCCCAGACGCCCCACACATACATGGCATAAGGGCTGGCTCAAGGCTGCAAATGTTAATGAAAATTAAAAATTCAACATCAAACTGAGCGACGAAGGACGACACTGGATTCGTCGACATCAAAAGGAGCCGAAGAACCCAAATATACTTCAAGCTAGCGCTGGTATAGGGGAAGGGGAAGGGGAAGGGGGTGGGGAGGACTGAGATGGGGTTGGGGCAGAGCTTCTCCAGAAAGAAGTGTTAATGTGTTATCTGATTTATTTATGTTAAGCTCATGTGTGTTTGTGTGTAAGTGTGTAAGTGTGTGTGCGTCGTGCTTGTAAATTGCTTGAATTTGTGAAAATCGTGACTTCAATTAAATTCCATTCGATACTCAAGGAATTTTCAACTGATGATGCGCAAGTAATTTCGGAAATTGAATACTGTATGCTAACTGCAAATAAACACTCACGCAAACAAACACACACACACACGAGCACACATATTTGGCTGTATGTGAATCTCTCTGTGTGTGCTTTTGTATTAAATCAAATTTTAATTGCGCATACTTGTCCCTCGGCAAATATTTGCAGCTAGCTCGCCGCCTTTGACTCGCCTGCTGCTCTGCTGGCCAAAATGCTTAAGCGACAAGGAATTTAAGCAGCAACCAATCGACCATGGGCATACACACACACACACACAAACACACCGCCACACACAGGCACACGGTCAGTCACCAATGCAAACAAACAATTTGAGCAAACAAACAAACAAAGCCTTTATTTTAATATACCAAACAATGGCGCTTAAGTCCATGAGCAATAGATATTTCCATAAATGAAAAAAAAAAAAATAACTACAATTTCGGTTGTTAAAGTTTTGACCAGCTTTGGAAACTCACAGTATGAAAATATGCCTCAGCACTTTAATGGAAAGTCGCTAAGTCGCGCTTAATTTTGTTGCAATGTCGCAAGTGGAAATTCGTAAGCGCTAATATAAGTATCGACAGCTTTAATTAGTTCCATTATCAACATAACTCAACAAGAATTAACAAAAATAATTTAATTAAGTTGTTATAAAAATGTTTTTTTTTATTGAACTTCTTGTGTTTGGTGCATAATCAAAACTAGATGAAAATAAATAAAAATAAAAGTGCTGCCATTTATTAAAGTGTCATTTGGAATATTGCGAAGCTTTCAAGGGGCAGCCTTGGGTGCGTCTAATGCCTAAATAAGTAAAGACTGTTGGCTGTGCTAGAAGCTAAGCGGCTGTTTTGCAAATCTGTCAAATGTCAGCGCCAGCAGCGGTGTCGGCGTTGGCTCATTAAAAAAGCAACAGAAACAAAATGGGAAAAGCGAATGAAAAAAGTTCGAGCTGAATAAACTGTAAGCCCAGTTGCTGGCGTTGCCGCAGTTGACTGCTTGACGTCAGCGTTTTGCTCAGCTCGGCTGTAGCTGACACCTGGCAAAAGTTTGCCAGTCGCTGGGCGCACAAAATGGCGACGTCGGCCTCGGTGCAACCATTTTAGCCGGGTGTTTATCACATTGCTGCTATTAATTAAGCTTAACGAGGTTACCGTTCGCAACCACACCCAGTCAAGCTATGCAGACCGGCAGCCAGAGTGGGAGTGTGCCCCAGAGGAGTGCCAATGGGCGTGGGAGTGGGCGTTTAAGCTATAAGCTAAGGCTGTAGCATCTTGAGCCGCTGCCGTGCAAATCCCCAGTCAACTTCATAATGAAATTTCGCCCTCATCTCATTAAAAGTCTTAAACATTTGCTGGCAGCAAATTGATGCGTGCTTTGGCAAAAAGGGTTTTCGGCAAAACGGGGGCAGCAACAACGGCTGGCTGGCGCTAAGGATCAGGACCAGATCAAGCTGCCACGCCCAGCGCGCACTCAAACAGCTTTTCCTACTCAAAGAAGTCAAAAAAAAAACAGTTGCCAGTTGTCGGTTGCCAGTTGCCAGTTGCCAACGTTGTGGCGCATATTTAATTTTTAATGAAGTTTAATGGATGCCGGAAGCTTTAAGACGTAGCTCGAGAGAGAAAGAGAGAGAGTGGGACAGAAAGTAACGGTATATGCCTTTCAATATATATGCTTACATACAATTTACTTGCTTCAGGCTGAAGCACTCGTCGTGAAATATACTGTCGGGGAAGCCCACTTAAATAACTAAGACATGCCGGATATACATTAACTTTTCTTTGACTTATTCTACGTGTGTTTGTGTTCAACAGCTTAATTTATAAACGAGTAGCATTTTTCTAATGACTTAAAAGAAAATTTCATTTTGATTAACCACAAATCGTTGCCTTATTATTTTACTTATATTCAAGATTTTCGTGGGATTGCTTTAATTTTATCTATAAACATGTCCAAAGTCATAGCTTCCATAAAATATTAAATCTTTAACAAGCGATTCATAATAATGTTATAATAAACAAAAAATATAGGGTATTTCCATTGTCTTATAAATAAAAGAAGGCCGCTAACATTTTAATACAACTTGATTTATTTTTGCTTACAGAAAACCTCACTCGAAATTCAGTTGTTGTATAAATATCATTTATTAAAGCTCTGTTTTGAGCACTACACTACATATATATACATATATGTATATAATGTATAATATATACAAACATATATATACAATAAATATTATACACTTATAGCACATACATATATTCTGCCCGAGTTTCGACTTGGAATATATAATATTGCTTGCTTGCTTATATAATATTGTAGTATAATACACTTTTACCAGTATCATGTGTGGGGCACATCAAAACTTAATTGATTAAATCAATGACTTAAGATTTCGATCACTCGATTCAATTTAAAAGCGTGCCAAACATAACGTCGGCACAGCCTACTACTAAGTGCAAGTGAAATAGTCGAATATTGGCAAATTTTGCCATGCTCGGAGCGCACTTAACTAATGAATTGCAGTTTTGGCGAATGGAGACACACACAATTCGGTCCCGGTTTTGGTATTTCAGGCAGCCCACGCCACGGAGTAAACATATCGGCATCAAAGGTTGAGAATGCGTCAGAATCGACTGAATGATAAGTACGGCGTTATCACGGCGGACGCCAACCTCCAGTTAATTAACATATTAACGTAAATGCAGCAGCAGCAAGAAACTAAGCTGCAGCTGCTTGTGCTGCTGCTAAAGCTTCTGCTGTTACTGCTAATGCACTTTCGTAATGCACTTCAAAGTGCTTACACATCAATGTGCAACATGCAGCACACATCTCATTTACATGCATATATGGCAACAATAATTACATGTGCTCGACCTCCCCATTTCCGTAGCCGTCCAAGAGATTTTAATTCATTAGTAGACAACGGCCAAATGCATTTCCCATGTGTGTGGATTATGCAGTTTCCGCTTGAATGCAATTGCAGCTGCTGCTGCTGGCGTTGCTGCCGCTCCTGCAATTGCAACGGTCGATGCAACCATTTTATCTAATTGCGCCCACATTACGCATACGCAGCATAGTACACATCATTAAAATTACAAGTGCACAAAAATGCGAAGGCAACCCCAAGCCCCTGCACTCAAGCGCAAGCCCAACCCCAAGCCTGAAACAATGTTAGTGCAGCAGCGAGGGTCACTTTAGAAGTTTATACAAAATTCACGTGCATTTAAATTCTTTATACCAATGATACTTTATGTACTTGGTAATGATTTAGTTTTTAAAATGCGTATTTTGAATAGTTGGCTTTTTAATAATCACAATATATCTAAAAAAAGTCTCAAAGTGTCCTTTTTCTACCATGTTTGAGAATTCGGTCATATACAACATAAAGAACATGCCTGCCCATTTTCGTAAGTCATAAATTCCACAAGAAAAAAAGGCCCCAACAAGTCCCGAAGTCCACTAATGATGACTTTATTCTACAGCCACTTTATAACTTATTATCATTAAATCTATTGTTAACTTTGTTTTCGACTCCATTTTTAGGCTAAGCATTCGTTTTGATCAGTGTTATAAACGGCCCTCTCCTAAAGGCTTGAAACTCAATTGATGCGCATTCTGCATAAACAACATTTGTAGCCGACCGGGGGACAGTCGTTGTGTCTGCAGCCTTGACAACTACAAGTGGCATTAGTTGTTGAACAACAACAAATGTTACGCCAACAATAAGGAAGGAGCAGCAACAGTTGCACGCATTACTTTACTTAGTAAAAGGGATTTGCATTTGCTTACTAATTGAAAATAAGCAAATATTTACAAGTGTATGTTTGGGGGCAACTGGACCCAAGTAATCCTTTTGTAGCGCATTAAAATTCGTGAAATGACTTTGACACAGAAAAAAAAATAAAAAATAAAGGGCCAACAGCGGCGCCAGATAATTTAAATCCATTTGTACAACATTTTCCATTGCTTTCAACTGCGATTGCGAGCACTTCGCTTTTTTCTATTTTAATTTTCTGGTAATTAGTAAGAAAAGACACGAGTCGGCCCGGACGGAGGTCGGAGTTGGAGTTGGAGTTGGAGTTGGAGTTGGTGTTGGAGTTGGTGAACGAAGCGTAACCGTAACCGGGTCCCATAATCAAATGTTTAAAAAAAGATTTGCAAGTAAGTCCCAAGGAATTATTTGCCACTTGAAACGTTTAAAAATGCCAACAAGAATCTGTCGATGCTGATGAGGGTGACAATAAAAAAATAAAAAAAAAGGAGAAAACAGAAAACAAAAAACAAAAAACCAAAAAAACAGATGAATAAAAAAAGGCCGAAACCAAAGCGCAGCAACCCCAAGCCCAGTCTGTCTAGTGGGTTGGGGTCAGACAAACTTAATGAGCAAATTGTCAAATGCCGCGGCAAAGCGCGCACTTAAACATGCCGGGATCTGGAAAATGACGCCCCCTGAAAACGAGAAAAATAACTTGACGAAAGTAGCAACAAAATGATAAAGAAGGCAAAGCAAAGCGCAAGAAAACAAGAAAATAAAAAAAAAGAAAAAGTTGCCGCCGCTGTTGTTAGCCATGTTTGGGGATTTGAATAAACAGTTACGCTGATTTAATTTGGTTCGCCGTGGCCCACGACCAGAATGAGGGCCAGGGTCAGGGCCGGGCAAATCATTGGCGAGGAGAAAATTCTATCACAGTATGTCGTCTGTCACCCTCGATTTGATTTTTAAATTGCGTTCGTGATAAATTGACGAAATGAACAGCAATAACGCCACCAAAAAGAAACGCGAAAAAAAAACACAGAGTCCCAAATACACACACACACACACAGGCAGAGGCAGACACAGCGAGGGGGAAAAATATGCGAAGAAAATTGACAACTGTCAAGGCGGCGCCCCCTGAATAGACATATAAAAATTAACTACAGACTACTTATCTTATTTGTTGACGCAGTCAAGAAACCAGGAGCTAAACCCCAGACAGACGCCAACAGGCCATGGCCCAAAGCCCACAGCCTACAATTGCAATATGAACGGAAGCCAAGCCAAAAAGTTTGCCCGCCGCTTTTGATGTATGCGGTGGTGCGGCGGTGCGTGCTGTGTAGCGATATGGATTGCGAATGCGTATTGTAGTGGCCATATGCTACAAGTATCCTGGGGCGTTGACAGGAAGCAGACAATCAAGCCAAATGATACGCTGAATAGAATTTTCCGTGCGGAGCAGTTGACAGCTCAAAAAACTTTCTGTTCATCTGCACAACTCAACAAATCTCTCATTTTTTCCTCCTAATGAGCGCTACTTAACAGGTGCCCCCGCAAACAATTGAACAATCAAAGTTGAACCTTACTCAATTGATTAACATGTGCTGGCATCTGTTATGACATCTGACTCAGTTACATCAATACAAGTTATAGAAAGAAGGCAGCACGAGTATATAGAGAGTAGATATACACCCAACAAAAAAACCAACCAGCTGAATCAATCATGTTCTACTCTTTTTCCGACTATATGATCGCAGCAATTAGAAGAGAGATATACTTGATACTTAATACTAGAAACGCATTTACCAATATCAGTTTTCTAGGGTATTTTATAAATTAAACTTACCCCTGCCGCTGCGTCCTACGAATCGGAGATCGTTAAACTTGGCCACCTGGTTCTTCATGACGGCGGTGCAGTTACGCAGCTCCCCGCAAAAGTTCTCGTCGTTGCCAGCGCGTATGGTGACAATGGTGCCGTCCATGACATCGCCCAGTGCCAGGACCTTGAATGCAATGGGCAGCGTTTTATTTGAGCGCCAGTGCGTGGGCAGCGTCGTACAGACCTGAGCACAAGGTGTGTTTGTTATCCATTAGCATGCAATCGCATTCTGCATACTCACCACATGCGGCGAGCCTGTCTTCACCAGCTCGCCAGGATGTTCGGCTAGCAGGACATCGACGGTGCGCTCGATCAGATTCTCTGGCGTCAGATAAGGACTTGTATCGACAGGTTTGCTTTTGCTGCTGTTGTTGTTGTTGTTATTTGTGGTGTTGTTGCTGTTATTATTATTATTATTATTGTTGTTGTTGTTGTTGTTATTATTGTTGCTGCTGTTGTTGTTGTTATTACACTCTGCATGGCGTCGCTTTGCTGAGCTGCCAGTTGTTGTTATTGTTGTTGTATGCTGTTGCTGCTGTGTTGCCTGTTGCTGCTGCTGCTGTTGTTGCAGCTGCTGCTGCTGCTGCTGCTGGTGTGTTTGATTTGAGGTGGTCGAACTGACCTCAGCTGAAATGTGCATTATAACTGTTAATTCCACAAGCTAATGTCCTTGGCTAAAGCTTTTGCTTTGGTTGTCTCCCAGCTGCCCTTGAGAGTCACTCGATCATCACTTGCTCATCTGCAAAGAGAGAGGAAATTAAACAAATTATCACTTGACATAAATATGTGGGAGTATTTTCGATTGGTCTTTTTAAGAAAGTCCATTTGATCTTGGCAAGAAAATGATATGAGTTTAAATTATTAAAATATAATTTAGTTGCCCTGATAAACTTAAACAACAAAAATTTTGAAGTGCTAATATGAACTTTGGGTATGTTTTCATATTTTATTTCAGTTATTTACTGATTTGGTTGTTTTTTATTTATTTATTTATATGTTAATTTATTTTTGTATTTTTTTATTGTATTTTTATTTATTTATTTTTATTTTTGTTTCTTTTTAAGAATTAATTTATTCATTGTTTTTATATTATTTTATTAAAGTTGATGAAGTAATGAAGCAATTAAAATATAAACAATTAATTGCTAGACGCTTAAAGAAAAAATATAAACATTTTATTTGCCAAAGATATTGTCATATTGTAATAAATTTAAGTAGTAAAACTAAACTAAAATTAACAAAAATAATATTAGAAAATTACAATGTATGTTAAATAGGGGGAAAAAAGATAGAAATATAGATATAAAAATATATATATATATACATATATATATACTTATATATATAGTTATACTGAAAGCAAAGATTAAATTAGGGGTTATAACCTAGTAAATATGATTTTGCACGTGGATTGTGATAGAGAATAGTTATTTTTAGTAGATCGAAAGGAAACGGTGAAGTTTAGGCGACCTAAAGAAAGGATGAATCTATGTAACCAACAATTAACTTGTGAAGACGAACAACGCCAAGAATTGTCCTACGATTCAGAAGTTAAAGACTGCTGAAAAACGATGGTGGAGTAAGATTGAAGCCCCAGCTAAAACCACGTAAAGCAAACAGCTAAATCTGCCTTAGAACTGGTTCAATTCGATCCGGGTGAATTCTACAATTGGACATACCAGAGATATATACAAAAGTTAATTGGTTAAAGAGTCAATAAACTTTTACCCACAACGTTTAATAAAGCCTAGAACTCCCTTAGCTTCGCTTAAAATAGTGGATATGTGACTATTGAAACTATGATTAGAATCAAGAGAAAGGTCCTCAACAGGCTTTACTAGTTGTAAAAGCAAAAAAATATTAGTGAAATAGAAACACTTAGAATTATTTAAATTCAACTGATTTACCGAACACAATAATGAGTTTACAGGAGGAAGGTTATTTTATAATTAAGGTTAAATCAAAGTTTCAAGATAATTACCCTAAGGCACTCCTGAAGAATTCTTGACACAATTTAAATTAAGCGCTTATATATATTTACATACACATTTGTTTCACAAATGATTTTCGTGATCGTTTCTAAGCAAGCAACTTGAGTTTGAAAAAGGTTGATAATATTGTCTTTCGTGGATTGAGTATTGCTCAGTAATTTATGGTACCACTTTCTATTGGATTTTAAGATATGTTTTCCTTTCGCACTTTTTTTACATACTTCACTTCTGCACAATATAAATTGATCAAATCTTAAAGGCTCAATATAAAAAGTTATTTTTAACTTAGTTTGAATTTTTTTTCAAATCAGCTATCCTTGTAAGGATGCAATATCCCGGGTACGACTACGGCTACGGCTACGGCTGTTGCCCACAGGACAACCGCGCACCTTTGCGCACAATTTACATTTAAGCCGCCTCCGTCGAGCGCAGCTCAATTAAATATTAAAAAATCATAACCAATACGTGGCGAATCTGCCAGTTGGAGTTGGAGTTGGAGTTGGTGTGTGGGGGCCAAGTGGGAGCTGCTGCAACTAAGATGGATCGATGGGCGAATTGCAGCTGCAATGTGCAGCGGGACATCAAAAATGAAACATGTGGAAAAACGTGAGGAGAAAAAATACAAATTGTATTTATACGCAAAAAAAAAGGAGTTAAAAAAAAAATAATAATAATAAAGCGCCAGCTGTTGTGCCATTTGTGTTTGGCCACCAAAAAATCAACAATGTGCAATCGCACAAACTCACACACACGCACAGACACACACACTAACACACCTTTTAAAGCGTGTGTGTATAAATAAAAAAAGGATTCGCCAGTCGCCATTCGCTTTGTGTTTGACCGTGCTTTTTGTGCCTTTCGACAACTATTCTTGTTGTTGTTTATATACGTGTGTGTGTGTGTGCGTGCGTGCGTGCGTGTACTGGCACAATCTGTACGTAGTATATGTAGGTAGTATATGTACTTGTTTTTTAAAACTTCCGTTTGGATTTTTGCATACACGACGGGCACAGCTGGACAACAAATGAGCTCGCCCAGTGACTATGCGGCGACATATGTGGCCACAGAGATAGGACACGCGACAGAGGCTCCGGGCACACACACACACACACACACACACGAGCATACAGGGGACAGGAAACTGCAAAATGAGAATTCGGATTGGGCAGGGCCAATTATTAGCACATGTTAAGGCAGGCTTCACAGCGATAATATACGACTGCAAATGGCTAATGTAAATATAATTCTGAAAATTGAATTAACAAAATGAAAGCTAATGAAAGCTTTAATAATAATAATATATGCAACAAAAATATATATGAAGTAAATGATGATGATGAATTTTATATGAATCAAAGTCCTGAACGTTAATGTTTGCTTCAAAGCTCAATAATCAGATAAATTTCATGATTTTACCTGCAGAATAGACTTCTAATGTCGCGTTAAATAATCCAAATTGTGGCTCGCTCGATAGATCCGGGAAGTATGCACTTAGTAGAGCTCCATAAATGACACAATAACAACTGATCCTCTCATATCGCAAATATTCGTATGTATGTTTTGTATGCAACTTAAAGATGCATTTCAAGACAATTCGTATCTGATAGATATTGCTATTTAACTTACATATTCTTAATATAGCACTTTAGGAAATATTCCAGTTGGGTTTTTGAGAACAATATATATGAGAAATTTGTTGTTATTTTTTTGAATGCACGCAAAAAAATTAGTTGAATTATATCACAAATGTGCACGGTAAAAAAATTTGGATTATCAACTGTAATAATTATATAAATATGATATTAAATATGCAACAATTTTCACGAACACACCGACACAAGCACACACTACACAGAAGCACCGATTGATTGAAACACGCATGAAACTCGAGATTGAGCTTGTGATTGAGCTTGAGATTGAGCCAGCGATTGAGATTGTGGCACTTGGAAGCGTGTGGAATCGCTTTTTGGGCTCTGGGTCTGGCGATCGAATCAAACGACACGGAGATATTAAACTATTTTTTTGCGGTAACGATGAAGGCGACCACTACGAGCGGTTGGCGACGGCGGCGACGACGACGCCGACAGCGAAGTCAGCGGCGCGTCATCATAATCACGACGGCGGGCAAGGACGAAAACGAGAACAAGAACGAGGACGAGGACGAGACGAAGCAGCAGCGACTTCGCTGTTAATGTCGAAATCGTAGTCGGGAGTCAATGGTGACCGCCTTTGGAGTGCGAGTGCCGCCTCTTTTTGCGTTTTTCAAGCAACCGCGTTGGGTATATAATTCTTTTTCTTGGCTTAACAGTTACCACGAGAACCAGTAGCAGTGGTTTTTACTTGTGGTGTCCCAGCAGCGACGCCAACAGCGACTGCAGCGACGGCGGCCGACGACAACGTCGCCGTCAACGCCGGCAGCGCCAGCGACGGCAACAGCGACAGCAACAGCGAACAGAAAGCCAAGCCAAAACCGAAACCGAAACCGAAACCAAAAACGTCAACTACACCACAAGCAGAAAGGCCGCAACGATGTCTTCAAGTTGGGCTCCCCACAGCCACCGCCCACTCGCCCACCCCCCCAACCAGCCGACGCAGGGTGCTGCTGGAAACGCAAGAAAAAAAGCGCTCAATTTCGGCACTCGCAACACCTTCGCGAGCTGCTTAGAGATCCAGCAGCCGCTGGAAGTGAGCGGAACGAGGAAGCGGGCAGAGTACAAAACAAAAAAAATGTTGAGTTGAGTTTCCCAGCTGGAAGCTGCGACTGGCTGCTTCACTCATTTTTCTATGCAGCGCTTATGGAGTTCCTTTCCTATCGTTATTCGTTATTCGTTGTTGTTGTTGTTTTTGTTTTAGCTTTTTTTTTTTTATTTGAGTTGCGTTGCGTTGCTGCGTTTTTTCTCATTTCTTTGTTGGACTGCTGCTTCTCTTTGGGCGCCAGCAACCCCTAAGACGTCTTGGAGCTGCGCGGCAATGTCTTTGGGCTTTTGGCTCAAGCGAAAAAATCTCAACGCGTGGTAAATAAGACGCTTGCGATGCCCGAGACTCCCCACAGACGGTGACCCGACCTCAGGATTTCAAGTCCGAGACGGTGGCCAAAAAATGAAAACGGCGCGCGGCTTTGCGGCGAGCCTCGACCTAACCAGAGAATGTGCATAGCCACCCAGCCAGCCAGCCAGGGCAGTGCGAGCGAGCGGGATGGCATAGCCAAGCGAAAGGGACGGCGTCCGTGACAGACCGAGATGGCGCTCTCGAGTGCGTGTGGGCGGAACAGAGAGCGCTGTAGTGGTGGAACGGTAAAATCTTGCGGCTGCCATTTGCGGCCAAAGACGAGGCAATATTTTCAGGCTAGGCTCCGAATTGGGCGCCTTGAGTGAAAAATTGCAACACTAACCATATGAGCGCAAGGACTCCCCACACCAACACACACACACACACACACACACGAAAACACAGACACATGCACGCAAAAGGAGACGGATTCGTTGGTTTTTCTTATTGTCGCCAGGGCGGAGTTTTCTTTTCTTTCAGTTTCGGCATTTCGGCGTATCGGCATATTAGCGTTCAACCCTCCTACATTTTGCGGTTTTCGCATGTGCCGACAACAAGACGCGAACTCGACTTGCAAGGGAAAGAGCTGCTGCCCCGTCTGGTGGTGGTACTGCTAATGGTGGTGGTGGTGGTGCTGGCGGTGGTGGTGGTGTGTGTTGTCAGTCGGCGGTTGCGCACCAAACATGTCGAAGGGTGTGTGGTTGGCTTAATGAAACCGCAAGAATTATTATACGCTGGTCGATTACTATATCAAAACTCTAATCCAGCCGCCGTGATGGCAGGGCGGACGCGTAGCCAACCAAACTGCGTCCCGAACGGGCCAATGGGCGACGCCGCATTCCCAACTTCGCGACCGCATTGCCCAAATATTATTCAAAAATGGTGGCACTTAACCAAATGTTTATTTTCACTTGAAATCTTTGAATATAATATTGTTGTATTCGCGTCGATTTAAATTTGGAGTATATACATACATATATATTTTTTGAACACGTTTTCGCCTTAAAAGCAAAAATCTGTACAAACTTCATTTGTTCGGAATTTCTTCGACTTAACAGTATTTTCACATGAATTCTAAGAACATTTTTTTTGTATTTATTCGGGTAATAAAAAAATTTTATTTGTATGCAATTTCTTCTATTTCGCAGTACAGTATTTTCACTTGATATTCTAAGATAAAATATGATTGTATTTGTTCGCGCTGATTTGAATTGGAAAAATATATACATACATATATATTCTATATTCTAGACTAAAAAGCGAAAATCTATACAATACTTATTTACTTTATTTATTTATACTTTATTTTTTCTGAATTTCTTCTACTTATCAGTGGAGCATTTTACTTGAAATCCGAAGATGAAAACTTGCTTTATTCTTAAAAGCGAAAAACTGTACAAATTTTATTTGTACGCAATTTCGTCTACCTAACAATGAGAGATTCCAATAATTCTAAAACTTTTTCATTGGTATTTTAAAAAACTAAATGTATTTCAAATAAAAGCATAATTTGAATACTTTATAGAGCAACTATCTGATTTAGTAGTTCGGTTTGTTTGGAAGCAGACAGACAGACGCGACTAATGGTAAACAAGAAAATATATATTTTTTATATTTTTTCAAGAACTTTAAAACCTTTAAGTGCTGCTTTACCAAACCGTAATGTAAATGACATGGTAATAAAATTATTGTTGTCAACTAAATGAGGGCGAAAATGTTGAAATAATTCAATATAATTAATATGTAATAAACAGATTCCCTTGTTTAAAATTTGAAATCGTTCTATTTTAGATTATGTCTGCATACTGCACTTGTAGGATATTATTATATAGTTTCTTACTTTACTAAGTCGAAAATGTCGAATTTAAAAACATGAAAATAAATATATATTGTATATACAACAAAAGCAAAATAAAATTTCGTACTTTTCATACACAAAAATCAAAAAATTAAAAATAAATCAATATTTCTATTAACAATATTTCGCCTGAACTCATTAAATATGGTAAAAAGATTTTAATTATGTTATGAAAATTTAACTAAGAGACTAATGGAAGCCTGAAGTATATAGATTGTTGACCAGGTCATCTAATTGAGATGATTTAGACCTGTCTCTTTTAACAACAAATATTTTGTTATTGATATATTAATAAAATGAGGAAAGATGTAGAAAAATAAAAATTATCAAATTGTTCTCTATGTTAAATAGAAGAATCCGTAGTTGATAAGTTTACATCTTTAGCTTATGGAGTTTCTGAGATCGCTGCATTCATTAATACAGACAAGGTTGAATCGACTTGGACCAAGAATATATATCCTTTATGGTAAATAAAGTTATGGGATTAACCTGAATACTTGGAGAACACAGCTAGCGCGTACTGCATTATAATGGAAGTATATTTGAATGTGAGTGAATACCGCACACATCGAAGTATTTGTGTGTTTATCATTAGCCAGCCACAAGGCGATCGGTGAGTGGCATTAGGGCAACTGGCCGACCTGAGCCTAAGGGCATGGCTCGTTATAAGCGTCTTACAGCGGGCCAATTAAGACATAACCCAAATGCGAGCACCAAGCCGGGCAAATAGAAGGATGCTCAAGTGCCGCCCTCGCAGGTGGAGCGGGGTCAGCAGCTCTGGGCACGTTGGAAGGGCCGCGTGACGACCGCGAAGCAACACCCTTTCTGAAGCTGAAGCTGCAGCACGGCCTAAAGCGAGAAGAAGCAGCTGGCGAAGGATGAAGGAGAAAGAGCTGAAACTGTTGGCTGGTGTTGCACTTGAGGCGTCGCTTGCAACAGCAGAAACAAAGCGAAATGCCAGCCTTAAAGATTTTGTGCAAATAATTCAAGAGGCAGTAAAAAGTAAACGGCGAACTCGTCCTGGGACTGCGGGGTTGGAGAAGTGGGCGGGGGGCTGGAAACGGCGCACACAATTTAATGGCCAGCAAAGCACTCGCAAGCGACAAAAGCTGTCGGCTGTTGACGGCTCTTCCTGGCAGCTTTTGTGTGTTGATTTTTCTTTTAATTGTTGCGGATTTGCGTTCTGACACATTTGTCAACCTCAACCTCAGCACCGGCCTCAGAGTCGCGCAACGTTGTCGGCGACGGCGGCAACAAACTCACAAAAGGGTTGCCTACGAGGCGTGTGTGTTTCTCTGTGTGTGTGTGTGTGTGTGTGTGTGTGTGGGTCTGAAATGTGGCCGAGAGGGCGCATTTGCAGCAAAACCTCGTTTGTACAGGTTGTATGAGAAGCGTTTATTATTTATTAGCTGGCATGTCTATTTGCGAGTGTGTGAGTGAGAGAAAAAGAGAGAAGGTGTGTGTGTGTGTGTGTGTGTGTGTGTGTGTGTGTGTATGACAGAAGGTGAGGCCTTAAGCCCGTCGGGATAATAATAAACGCCAGGGCCAAGTCATTTGTCAGAGAGACTCAACACAAACACCTACCAGCAACTGTGCGAGAGTATGCGTGTGTGTGTGTGTTTTGAGTGACATGTGTCAAAACTGAAAAACTACGCGAATTTGTGTCAAATACCCTTGTCAGCGCGTTTCAAGTGCAACAAAATACTCGAGCTAACACGTGCTGGGTATTGGCCACGGGGAAAGGCGCTGCAAAGTGGGCCATGATGTGCACAGAAATTATGTTCTTTACGCATAAAACGGCGGGGGGTGGGTGAAGGGGGGAAGAGGAACGGTGGTCTGTTATCCAATTGTCAAAAGAGTTGCGCTGTAGTCTTCTACACACTTAACATATGATGGGTAAATTCCAGCGACACATTAAGCTTGAAGATTAAAATAGATTAGTGCTCTTACTCTCTCTCTATCTCTCTCTCTCTCTGTCTCTCTTTCTCGAATACCCAAAAAGGATTCTTGCTACATTCGGTGTAAAATATGTATCAAAAATTTTATAAAAATTTGGTTCTTGAAAAACTGTTAAGCTGTGTTAAGTAAAAATCATTTTTCAATTTATTCAATGTTAACTTTGTGTTTTTATTATTATTTTAAAGTATCTCAAAGTATTAATTACAACATTTTCGATGAAACATTTTGAATTCGTGAAAAATGGTTTAATTATTTAGTTTAATTCTTTAAAAGATCAAAAAAATATATTACACAAAAAAAAGTTAAATTTAACTATTGACTTTCGGAAATTATTGTCTAAAAAAATAAATGAATAAATAAATATATAAGTATATTAAGTCCACGATAAACTGCCGAGGGTTGCGTGCATAATAGAAAATTATATTCAATTTGGTCGCATTTGCGAAATAAAGCAAGAACCGTTTAATGGATTAATCCAGACTAGACGCAGTATGCCCGATGACAATCGTTAAGTCTGCCCCGTCACGATTCCAAACTACTTATGAGGGTTGTTTCAAGCGTTTCGCCAATTTCTTATTGGAGTGTGAGTACGTTGAAAAAAACGAAGAAAAAAACCAAATTGCCCTTGATCAATCCAAACAAATCATAAAACGCGGTTTACAGCTCCCATGTGTGTAATCGCTGACATTTAACGTTTTGGCATTCTTTAAGTCTTACGACGTGCACGTGAGGGTTGCTCAACAACATCAACAAAAGAAGCCAAAAAATAAAAACAATGCAAAACAACCTTATAAACACACAACATGCGCCGTGGGAATTTGTATTTAAGAAAGTTGAAAACATTGAAAAATGTTAAACATGTTGCGATTTTGGGCCTCTGTTGTGATTTCGCAGGGTCTCTTGCGAGCCAAATTGCTTACAAATCAGCTTGCAATTCGAATATTCGCAACTGATTGAATATAAAAAAAAAAAGAAAACGTACAGTGAACTACTTTAATTTGCATGTCGAGGGGCGCTGCTCACTTTGTGGGCAAGTTGGGAGTTGGGTGCGACTTCCCAATACCATATCAGAAAACTTTTCCATTCAATTGTTATTTGAAAAACCTTTTTTTTTCATTTCATTCTCAATGTATCAAGGATCGAAGAGGCTGCCAGTTTCCTGTTAAAAGAATTAAATTTGACCGTTTACAATTTTTACAAATTAATTTAGCAAATCATAAAAAAAGCTCAAAAGATTTTATCTACAAATTATCCATTTTTCGTTGATCAAAATATATGAATAAAGAACATTCTGAATAGTTTTCAGTTCTCTCTGTTTAGCCAATTTCATAATGCCAAGTAGTTTAAAATCGGATGAGTGTATTCTTTTCTCTTAAGCTCTAGTCCGCAAACTTGCTAACGACATAAATAAAGGAATAATTTCATTAGCCTTCAAAGACAAATATTAATCCATAAAAAAAAGAAAGTTGAGTGCAAAATGTGCAAAACTTTGCTGACATGATTGTTGCGTGCGGTGCATAGTTAAGGGCCACATTTGTTTTAATGGCCAGAAATGGACACACACGGACACCCAATGGCGACAATAACCGTAAGGCTAAGGATAATAATAAGTGACTAAGTGAGTGAGTAAGTGAGTGAACACGGCGCCAGATAACGATAACGTAAATAATGACCAAACGGCTAAGGAATAAAAAAGGGCAGCCTGCCTGAGACAGGGGCGTGGGGTGTAAGGAAAACGTGCTCGATATTCAATAACCGCACCGAACTCTCCAAACGGCCGAAGGACATTGCACACTTTGAGGCGTTAGCGACGGCGACGGCGACGGCGACGGCGGCGCAGGCGGAAAAATTGAATTGAACATATCCGGGCCGATGCTGATGGCGAACATGTGGGCAAGGACAATGACAGGACGCACAGCGTACAGCAGCCCATTGGCATGTCCATGACTGACCCATTCAATTAAGCATGAAAAAAAACGACCCGAACGGGGACGAGTCGGCCTACGTGCCATGATAGTCCCGCCTTTTGTTCATAATAAAAAATATATACAAAAAGGACATCACATGCGAGCACGAGCAGCAGCACTTAAGGAGCCAGCGACAAGCGCTGCCCGCAACAAAACACGCATCACTTGTCACACATACTTAGCAGGCCGGCCGCCCACCGATCCAACGAACCACCCACCCACCCAATCGACCACCGCCAGTGCGAGCGAGATGGCCAGCTGGCGGGGAATGTGAGGGAGAGTGGTGTTACCAATAACGCGCCCAAAAGGACTCACTTATTGTCATGTCCTGGTGTTGTTATTGAGGTGTAATACAATTTTTTCCATGATACCCATAACAATGGTGAACGAAAAAAGCCAACAAAAAAAATAGAGAAAAATAAAAAAAAAAACTGGAAATAAAATGAAAACGCCATGCCGACGCAATCAGAAAGGATAACGAGCCGGCGTCGTCCTGGTCACATATGGCGGTATTAGTTTTAGCAACAATAGCAAACGGAGCTGTTGGCTTTAGGGGTTTAGGGGTGGCTGGGATGGGAGAGAATGGGTGGGTGGGTTTCTGGCAGCTGTCCGGCATTGCATAAACTTGCAATTGAGCCAATTTGTAAAGTGCGGCAAGCCCATTAACGAGCGCAGGCAGCGAGCAGCAACTCGTTACAGGACAATGGCCAGTGCTGCCAATCGAACGTCAGCACCTGCGTCAGAAGGCGACGACGACCCAAGCCCAATTGCCACAGGCAGCCGGTCAGCGGGACAGCGGGGCAGCTGACCGGGGGCCCGAAAACTTTTTGGCGCGTATCCCTTTTGAGCAGCGACTTTGGGACGACTACTTTGCATTACAAGCGCCCACAGTGAAATTAAAATAAAGTTCTTTCTGCTGGCGATTCAGGCGGGGTTTGCTGGAGGGGGCTAGCGGGGTAAAGGGTTTTGTGTTTTGTGCTTAACTACAAATAAATCTAAAACTCGCACATTCCCGAAAGCCTTTGCCTCGTTGATGGATACAAGCAGCACACAGAGCGCGCAGGATATGCCAGGATACGGGTCGGCCACAGTTGGGCAACGCAGTTTTATTTTGCATTTACATGCCCACATGCATTATGCATACATTTGTTTCTGCCTTAGTGTGCAGCTGTCCCTCGGTGTCTGTGTGTGTGTTCAGTCCCTCGGTTCATTGAATGCCCTTACAGCGAATCCTTCACAATACACCAATATGCGAAGCTTTAACTTTGTGCTCTACCAAACACACTCAATCAATGGCAAATGTATTTGAAATGTTATTTAAAGACGCGAAGAATTTTAAGTGAACTTATCTTTGATTTATAGTGAACTAGATCCAATTATTCAATACATTCAATAATAGATTTTATTCATACACATTATATAAGAATCAATTAAAAATGGATATGTATTTATATTTTTGCATAGAATAAACTGTCCCAGCAGGGTATTCAAATGTCGACTATAGGAAAAAGGTTTGGTCGCTTTTCTTGCTGTATCTTCCAGTTTTGACTGCTGCTCACTTTTACTGCTATCCATTGCTTTCCTTTTTTTTGTTGTTGCCAAAGACTTGGAAACAAGGCGCAGACTACAAAAAATAAAGTATGCAAAAAGTAAAACAAAAAGCGTTGAGCACAAAGGATGCTACAATAATATCCTTAAGCTACAAATGCAACATGAATTTGTCTTTGCCCGGGTCCACGTCCTGGTCCATGTCTACGTCCGGGTCCGGGCCTGGGCCCGGGCTGTAGTTCTAGTGTGGCTGGCCAGCCCCGCCCATATATCCCGCACTCAACAATTTTGTTTTGCTCTTTCTTCAAGTTGCCTTGGCAAAAAAACAACAAAATATATAACAACAAAAAAAAAGGATACTCGAACTTTACAAATGCATGCACATTAGAGCGCCAACCCACACGCGACATACATGTGTGTGTGTGTGTGTGTGTGTGTGTGTGAGGAAAGTAATCTTATGCGTATCATGTGAACTCCACATATGCCTTCTGCTCCTATATGTTTTCCTGCAGCTAGAGTCCTTTGGTCCTTTTTGCAACTTTTGCTTCGACACTTATTTTAATTTATTTCATTTCATTTATGTATGCTTCAAATGTTCTTTGTGCGTTTGTCCTTTTTCCACTCTCCAACACACTATCTCTCTCTCTCTCTCTCTCTATCTATCTTTTGCTTTATGCTTGCCTCGCCTCCGACTGTGTGTGTAATTAAATAAAAATGTATTTTAAGCGACTTTAAAAACACATACTGTTACTGTTATATGTATACACATTTCTATATATATATAAATATATATTGGGATGTTCTTGCTTCCTGAAAATACATATGCAAGCTTTTAATTTAATTGCACATTGAAATTAATGTCACCTTAACTCACTCTTTTTGTTTAATTATGTTTTACACTCTTATCCTTGCAATCAACCTTAATCAAATCGATTCTAAAGTAATCTTAATCAAACTTCCAATAGCTTCTTCCTTTAAAGGTTTTTTTTTATAACGAGCGAAATTTAAACATCTGACCGTAGCTAAAAAGTAGGTGAACTAAGTTTTAATTAAAAATGTATATTCATTTAATTCAGTTAATTGCAATTAAGTTCAACATTCATTAATTATCTTTTGAATTGTTATAAAAAAGAGTTGAAAGTTCTTTTAAGACAGAAATTATGTGAGTGAAATAGTATTCCATTAAATTGCTGGATCTTTGTTAGCTTCGACCTCGTGATTCGGCAAAGGGAAGAAACCCACTGGGTTCGCCGAGACCGGCGAGCAGGTGGAGAACTGCATAAGGGGATTAGCTTTACCCACTTGAAGGAGAGGCGCGAAGGGGTCAATGTTCGCCTCTGTTGTATTATCCGATAGCATTTTGATAAATGTGTCCGACTGTTTGATGTCAGTCCGATCCTGGAGCGGTAGCTTGTCCGTCTGCGCATCCTTCTCGCGATTGCGCCGCAGCAACTCCCAGTAGGAGACATCGGGATGAAACGAGGACTGGTACTTGGGCGGCACCAGAACCTTGGCCACCTTAGGCAACAGCTTGGCCACCGGCCGCACATAGTAGCCATCTCCGGTGGCGCCATTGGTCACCCGCAACTGCGCCATGCGACACGTCAGATGCGTATCATGTTCAGCTGAAAGCAATCGAGCGATATGATAAGAAGTCGACCTGCTTTAAGGTTGACTCACCTATATAATGCTGTTGCTCGCGCAATTCGCGCTCTGGCCACATCATGGGCGTCGGCGTTGGATAGTTCTTGTATGACCCCATCCTAACTGGCTCGCCCATTAACTTGCGGGCTCGACTGGAGAGCGATCGTTTGCCTGTCACCACATGCTCAAAGCCGGGCGGCGGCGGCGCTGCAGTTTTTGGATTTGCTAGAGAGCTGGTAAAGACATTGCAATTGGTTACTCACGGTTGGGATTGCTGGGATCCAGGTCGCGTCCGTTGAGGTCCAGTGGATCCCACACTTGACGCGACTCGCCAATGGGCTGCCACTGTGTGATCTCGTACTGAGCACTGGAGAGCGTGACCTGGCAGCGGGATCGGGCACGCGGCGAGACAGAGACACGCGGCCCCCGTGGTTGGTCCTCCTTGGACGCTTCTTCCTTGCGCTTCTCTGACGACCCAGTTCCCTCATGGATATCCGGCATAACTGGCTTGTACTGCTGTTGATCCCGGTCGTAGATTAAGTTCGGCGGAGACACATTTTGCTCCACGCTCAAGGGCGACGGCATGCGCATTGGCGGATAGTAGCTGGTGAGCAGGCGTTTCTCCGGCTGCGCCAGGTTGCCGTAGCCAGCTATCAGCGGCTTCATCATGGGTCGCGGACCGCGCGGCTGCCAGTTGAGCGGCGCCGGGCACCGCGGTGGCACCTGCCCCGAGCTGTACGGGCAGGCGGCGCGCGTGCGGAACTCGTGATGATGGCGACGCGGTCGATAGCTGCCGCCCTGGCTGCTTGACCGCTGGTGGTGCCGATGATCGGGAAACGGCGTCGGTTGACGCGGCCAAACACTGCGAAACGGCCGACGCAGGTCGGTTAGCGACGGCATTCGGTTCAGCGGACAGTGCACGGCCCTGGGCGTCGAAGTCGGCGTCGGCGGCAACAACGCAGCCGGTTGTGCTGATGCATTGAGCACAATCCGCTCAGAGTTCGGGCCCGGAACGCCCGTCTTCGTTGGCGCCACTTTGGCCGTGATCGTGGACATCGGCTTGAGCGCCAGCACGGGCCATTGCGACACCGAGGACGACACCTTTCCCGTTGACGGCCTGGGCTTGGCGCTGCTTAACGGCAGCATAGGCTGCAGTGGTTCATCAATAATCCCGTTGGCCACCACAGACGCCCAGGAAGTTGAACGCCGCGATGTCATATTCTTGCCCAATAGTTAGCCCTTACTCGCTGGCTGCCACCATTCAGTTCCGTGACGGAAGGTTCTAGTGACCCGACCACTAGTCTCTGGCTGTTGCAATGTTGGGCCAATTGATTTTCACAAAACTGCTGCACAATATATTTCAGATGTATTACAGAAACAATAAATCACTTGACAGCCAGCGCAGGGAAAAATATGTTAAGGGTTATTAGAATTTTTAGGCGCAAGGCCAACTTAGTTGCTTTTATTAAAGTCAATATGGGTTAATATGGGGAACTGGCAATTGCTAGCTAAACGTGGTTAGTAGAAGGGAGCCAGCACATCAAGAGCAAAAAAATATATTTTTTGGCTTAGCCATTAACGATGAAGACCAAATACATACAATAACTGTATTATATTTGTAATTAATTAATATTTAAGTCTTTGCATTATATTAATTTTAATAGCATTGCAAAATTATAGTAAACATTTTTAGAACCGCTTAAAGCCAAAGCTTTGAAACAAAACAAGGCTGTGCATATGATTTGAGCTTTTATTGCCAATATTAACCAAATGAACTTTCATGGAGCCAGTCAGCTCAAAAAGCTCATCATTTGATTTAGTTAGCGCCATCTAGTGCACGTAATTTCAACAATTGTTGAATGTAGTTGTAGTTTCCCATTATTAAATCATTTAATAATTATCTATTTAATAATACAAAAGTGAACACGACTAAATACAAACTATTAATTTATTCTTAACTCATATTAGTTAGGCGAACAAGAAACCTCCGAATAGACATATAGTTTACCACGAAAGTCAACCAGTCTGATAAGCCGTTTTCTGCTTAAATTTACTAAACATTTTGATAAGCAAAGATTGTAGTCATTACTTGACATTAAATGAACCCAAATTAACTCAGATTTGATTGACTATTAAGTATGTAGTTCAATAAATCTGATAAAACGTTATCTGCAAGATAAGCACAGCATAAACTAATTGACATAAAGTTTTCGCTGTGATATAGTTTAAGCAGCCGCATTAAAGAAACCGAAAGCAATAGATTCGATATGGTTTCATTTAGATAGTAGCCCCTGACAACGAAGCATGTGTGCTCATATAAAGAAATAGAGTTCAATCAGATGAACGCATTTGATAAATGGCAACAGATGTTGCGGGTGCAGTTTGTTATGTGTTGAGAAACGCCGCAGGGAACAAATTCAGCTGTTCGCAATTCGCCGCACCACCGCAACGTTAGCCAACACCTAAAAACATTGATATCCAAAGATACACACACACACAAACAGACATACATACACACGCTTTCTTTCAACATAAAGATATTGTAACAGGTACTCAAAATAGTTGCGAGTATTTTTGCTAAACACAATTAAAGCAAACGATCTGTTAAAAAATAAACGCAAACAATTTTTTAAACGTGAATATGGCAGTACAAGACAACAACTGTTGAATCAATAAATCTATGCATGTCCATTTGTGTATGTGTGCGTCTTTCTATGTGCATCTATACGAATCAAAGAAATATATTTATGTATATGCGCCGCACAAAAGGCAACAGCTGGTCGCAATATTGTAAACATTAAAACTCAACTACAACCCGGAATCGAGCAGCGCAACCCCGCCACGCCCCGCAGCCCGCTTGCTGCTCGTTTCGCCTAGTTTCGCTATCAACAAGCAATGCATTGATTTTTCACCCATGCATGTGTATGGGTGTTTGTGCATGTGTATCTGTGCATCGTCGTCGCCTCGCTTATCGCCGCCCAGTTAGACGCGGAGCATGCTTTCGTAGCCAGCGCTAGCCGCGTCATCGTCACATTGAGTAAGGGTAAGGTCTGCGCGACAGCGGGACAATTGTGGGACAGTGGGATAGTGGGACAATACGTCACGTTTGCTGATAAGCGACGGTCGATATGTCCGCAACAGCTGGCGCCGGTGAGAAGAACTTGTTGCGCGGCCTTAACAAACTCCGCTCGCAGGGCAAACTGACCGATGTGACGCTCGTCGTGGATGATCATCGCTTCAAGGTGAGTACCCTCAATGCCGCATTTCAAATATTACGGTATATATGTATGTATATTGGTCATTGATCGTTGCAGGCTCATCGAGTGGTGCTGGCGGCCAGCAGCGATTACTTTTGTGCAATGTTCGCGGACTGTGCCATGATCGAGTCGCGCAAGGAGGAGATCACACTCTATGGCGTAACGGCGCGCGCCATGAGCCGCATCATTGTCTATATATACACATCTTTGTTGGAATTGAATGTGGATAATGTTGAGGAGACACTGGCAGCAGCCACACATGTCCAAGTCAAAGAGGTGATCGAACGCTGCACCGTCTTTTTGGAGCAAAAGATTAGCATGGACAACTGCCTGGCCATAGCGAGCATGGCAGAGATTTATGGCCAACTACCGCTGGCCGAGCGCGCCTATCGCTATATATGCGCTCACTTCAAAGAGTTTGCCGCGAGCGGTGATTTTAAAGATGTTAAGCTAGAGCAGCTACACTACATACTGTCCAGTAACTATCCGATCGATGTCAGCGAACTCGAGCTGGTGCGACTGCTCTGCAGCTATGGGCACGACCAGCAGCTGGACGACGGAGCGTTGCGTGAGCTGCTGCGTCTTATCAAATGGCAGTACATTAGCTGCGAGGAACTCAATACACTGCGTCATCTCAACTACTCGCTGGTCGAGGAGTATCTGACCAAGATGCAGGAGAGCGGCAGCGGCCAGGAGTCCAGTACGGAGGCGCTCGAACAGGGCCAGGGACCCACCAATATGCGTGGCATGGAATTAAGTCTGCTGAAAATTGGCGGTTTTGAATGGAAGGGTCTAACCAATGAGATTATGTGCTTTTCGCCCACAAAAATGAAGTGGTATGAGCTAACCTCTATACCGCACATTGATCAATGTAAGCCACGCCCCTTCCACGTCCATGAGGGAAGCAACCACAACTTACTTGGCACTTTCCTATTCACAGGCAATTTTGGCACCGCCGTTCTTAACAATGAGCTCTTTATTGTGGGCGGTGCTTACGACGTGTGCCTCAAAGAGTACATTCATCCGTTTGGCTTTCGTTATTGCCCGCTGCGCGACTCCTGGGTGACCATAGCGCCCATTCAGCTAGACCGCTGCCGCTTCTCGCTAAACGCTGTGGGCAAACAGCATCTGTATGCCGTCGGTGGCATTGTCGAACACGACGACAACTCCGAGGAGGCGCTGCGTCGCATTTCTAACGTCGAGCGCTACGATATTGTGAGCAATACGTGGACCTATATGCCTAGCCTGCAGGAAAACCGTAGCCAACATGCGGGCGTCGTTGTTGGGGACAAGCTCTATATCTCTGGTAATAATAATAATATTATTAACTTTCATTTATTGTCAGACCCTTTGTTAAACTGCTTTTTCGTGTGCACAACAGGCGGCATCCACCTGGCCAACATACTGTCAAGCATGTGGTGTTTCGATACGAAGACGGAACGCTGGCTGGAGCTGGCGCCCATGCCGACGCCGTGCTGCGACCATGTGCTGGTAGCCATAGATAATCGCATCTATGCGTGCGGTGGTTGGCATGAGACATTGAGGGAGTCGCGTGTGCTCGTGGAGCACATCTATGCATATGATATTAAGAGTAATACATGGAGCGTGGAGACTAAAATACCCGCACCCAAATTCTATTCGGGCGTCACGTCAATGCGGCGCACAATCTTTTTTGTGGGCGGACTGGACTCGACCGAGTCCATTGATCGCGCCAGTTCAGAGACAATGGCGTATGATCTTGACACCGGCGACTGGTGGCATCGCAAGGACTCCTGGGATACACCAAACGATGTCTGGGAATCGACCTGTGCAACCATCTATGTGCCCAGCTTTGATTCCTAGCAGGACGCAGGAGCACGCGTGGCTCCATCTCCAACGAATTTAGACGACAACTGATTTCATAACATATTCATAACATAAATACATCCAATGCAATTATATAGGAATGCCCTTACCCATGCTTGTGATTAGACTGAAAGTGCTAACCCCATGTTACTACTGTACAGTGAATGAACGTGCCAAGCAAGGCCACCAACAACAATTGTTAATAGAAGGTCAACCGGTCAAATGTGTAACTATTAGAGAATTATTTAGAAGACAATTATAAATAAAAATCAAATTTTTGTTAGTAAAATATAAATTGTTTAAATTTTAAAATTCAAATGGTTTTTTTAAGCTTGTAAACTATTTGTGCTGATTACTGATTAAATAGGTTGAATCATATTTTTTTTACTATGTTAACGAAAATTATGACGAATTTTTTTGATAATATTCCTCATTGGGTATAAATATAAATGTCTCCCTATTGTTATACACTATTTTATTTGATGTGTTTAAAGTATGGTTGGGTGAAAAAGTCTGTTGCATTTAAAGCTTAAATAAAAGGTTAACCATCGAAGAAAATAAAAACTATATTTTATGGGATTTTCCGTAGAACGGCCGCCATCGCCTTGGCGTATACTTTTATATATTTTTGGTAAACGTTTGTTGTCACATACATACATATACGGACATCGTCAAGCGTACGTGGTCACATACATAAGCGCATGCAAATACACTACACTACTATCATAGTAAATACATATATGCGTAGCATTAAAACCTTAAGTGTCAAGTGTCAGGATGCTTAAAAGGTACGCGGAAACAAGCAACATGGCTAAAACTAGACGCTTAAAACATATAGATAGATTGGAACTAAAATCTATGTCTAAAAACAAAAAAACTTCAGCTTAAACACAATTACAGTAACGTATTAAAGTTAAAGCTACAATTAGAGTTTAAAAGTTAAGTTTTAAAGTTGAACAAATACAGTTGAAAGTACACAGCTATTGGTTACATAGATTCCGGAGCGACTAATCGGAGAGCTACGTGTTGTGATGTGGCGCTATAACGACCCAGCCGTCGTTCTCGACACTGTCACCGCTGGCGATGCCGCCAGACATCTCTTGACTGTTGCTGACGATTGATGTCTGTCTGTTGGCCTGGCGTGCGGCTGGCAGCTTCTCCCATTGCTGCTGTAGATTATTGTAAAGGCTTTGGAGACCCTCCTTTTTGGGAAACATAATGAAAAGGATAATAACGAGAACTTGAACTTCAAAATCCACACCACGCACCTTGTCTTTAATTTTACGCAAAAGCTCTTGTTTTTGATCACGCTCGATGCGATCCATTTGCAGTATTAGCTTCTCCTTAAAGTCCTGTGCATAGTATAGGTTCGTGTCCACACTTAGATACTCCTTGGCCATGTGACGATGAGCGCGATAGATCGCCTGCGATTCAGGGTTGTTCGGTATGGGCAACTCTGGCTGCAGCTCGGGATCCAGTATCTCGGCCAACGACTGCTCCGTGCAACCACAGCCGGCATCTACATCCGCATCCACGTCCACGTCAACGTTCGCATCGACGCAATCGTTCGCTTCGTTGGCATTGGGGACGTGGCTGAGCAGTCCATTTGTATTGATTTCGTTGTTATTGGCATTGTTAATGTTTTGGTTGTTATTGTTGTTGTTTGTGAGGTCTGTGGCGGTATTGTTGGCGCTGTTATTGCTGCTCATGATCACCGGCTTTGCATCCGTCACCGTTATACGTTCCCGGCCATCGCTTTTAGCTGTAAGAGCAAGTTTTTAAAAGTTTAAGATTATCAGCAAATATATATGTGAGTAGTAAATGTACTGAACGTACTATAGATAATCCAGCAACTGTGCAGATCGCTAGTCTGCTTGGAAGTGATCAAGGAGCGCGTGTCGCACATGTTGATCGATTAACGTCAGCTTTGACTTTGGACTAGACAATTTAAATTTATTGCATTTATTGATCGCTTTCCGAGCGCTATGTGCAGAGCGAGAGCATTGCAGGGGGCAGGTAAGGGTTGGGACCTCAGAGAAATCCTTAAGTAATCCTGCAACACGATGAGTAAGTGTTTAAACCCACTATCTCTCTTTCTTTCTTACTCGGACTGTGTGTGTGGGGGGCTTGTGATGACGTATTTTCACACGGACTTTTCTTAGTAAATTGGAAAAAAGAAACTATAAACTACAGACACAGAAAGCAAAACATTTTCAAACGAATTTATGCGTCGCTTGTCTAATATTTTTATTTTCTTGCACTCTCTCGCTCGCTCTCTCTTTTGTTTATTTGTTGTTGTTTCGGTTTTCGCTTTTTCTTGGTAATTTCACAGCCCAAATTATTTAATGTGATGTATTTTGATAATTTGTTTAGTTTTTCGCTTTGAATGTCCAACGATTATTACGAATTGTGGGCCTGAACTGGGGCCTGACACGGCAAAGAAGGCGTAGGGCGTTAGACTTGGGCGTATGGCTGATTAAACGACCGGCAATAACAACAGTTGACGATCTTTGGCGCGATGCGTTGCCCGGAATTGCAATAACATTGCGGCACTCAAGACGGCACGGCGCTCAAACGTAGACTGAGCGAATGGGGATCAGCGTGCTGTGCTGTTCTGTCGAAGAACCGTATCCGCTCGAACACTCGACCCGACGTGCCAGAGGAAGCAGCTGGCAGACTGTTGCGATCTTGCTGATGAGCACAAGCAACCAGGAGAGTCGCCCGTACTTCTATGTGTTGCGTGTGCATGTGTGCTTGTGTGGTTGCCAGCTAAGAGTGCTGTTCCTTAGACTAAACTTGGCCATATTGGGCTGAACGTTTGATGAGTAATGCGACTGGCATGCGATTGGGAAATACTCCTCGGCGATAAATGCCGTCGCCAACACCCCCAACCACAAGCCCTAGCCCAAGCCCAACCTGCGCAACGGTGCAACGTGACCCAATAGAAGTGTTTACGTTTAGCCAAAGATCGCAGCATGAGTCGATCGCTAGCCAATATCGATGCATTTAATGGATGCAAAATACACACGCGCACCCAAACCGAACCAAACCCTGAGAACAGAGGGACAGTCTCTTTGTCCGAGCAAAACATGGGCCACTCGAAAGATCGTTTGCTCACGATAGCGTCCCCGTGCCCATTTAAAATGAATCTTTCGCTCTTCTATATTTCTATATATACATATATATAAATATATATCTTTCTACACATGTGTCTACAATACCAACGTTTACGTCTGTGTATGTGGCATATGTGTGCGTCGGTGTGTGTGTGTACATGTGTACTATATGTACAAAATCAAAATAAAAGTGAGATTATTGCCGAATGACTCATTGGTAAATGGGGCAGAGCAGCAGGTTGGGCAGTGGGGCAAGCGCTTGGTCGTTTGGCCGACTGTCGGCCTCGTCATGTGTATGCGTTATTTTGGCGTGTCGCAGCCATTAGCTGATCTTCTCATTTCTTATTTGTTTCGTTTTTTGTTTTTAATTTAATTCGGCAAAAGTGGCGACTGTGGTGACGGTGCATGTCATGGCTATAAATCTGCCCGAAATTGCCAGCCTGCCAGGCTGCCAGCTAGCCAATCTACACAATGCGATAATTGTGCATCGCAATGTGCAGCGATGAGTAAATACATACTCTACTTGCCGTGAGGTCTGCCCAAAAAATGATCAGTTCAAGCAACGTGCTGTTTAAAACTAAATCTAAACTTTAACAAATTTTATGTTGTTCGTTTTATAATTAACTAAATTACTAGAAGTATTTCAATACTCCAAGTAAACCGGGATAATACCTCGATTCTTGGCTACAGTAGGCGCTGGTTTTATAAAAACTTTCCAAAACAAGAGTACAGCAGATATCAGAGATGAGCATTTGACATTAAGTGATTCATAATTAAGGGCATTTTTAATTAATTGTTTGTTGTTTACGGCCACACATTTCTTTTTGTAAATAACATAAAAGTGTCCACAAGTATAAAAATTTAAACGTCAACTGTAAATTGTAATTTTTAGTTGGCAAGTATAAATTTCACCAGCGTTTTCTTTGATAGCGACCACCATAGAAATTTTATAAAACACTCTGCAACAGCAAAATTGACTTAACCTTCAAATTGAAATTGTAACTTTCCATTAAAATAATATTTTAACCAGGTAACAAGCTCGATCCCAAGCGAAGGGTATAATTGTTAAGATGTCAAAACCGAAGAAGAGTCATGCTCGATTCTAAATATTCGGTAGAAAATACAATTAGACATTCTTTTTGAAATTGTTTAACTATTGTACATTTGATCAAATGCATATAAAAGCAAGCTGAACCTTTGTCCGCGTCTGTACCAATAATTTGTACTACTTTGTTTCCTTCAGTTTTATCAACATGATATCTGTCGCATTATCGCTGCTGTGGTTATTCATTGGCAAGTGCATTGTTGCAATTGCACTTTGGTGTCGGCGCGTTTTTTTCTACAACTGCATGAGCGCATCGCATATTTATAACACTGCGGCGGCCTGAGACATTGGCAATTGAAAAATGTTCTTGCATAATAAAAACAACGCGGCGACTAATTAACCAAAAATCGAGCAATTAAATGGCAAAAACACTTGGGTTAGAGCAGGATGGCAAGCGCATTATTTACATGCGATTAAGTGCTGGTTGTTTTTATTGCTGTCGTCGCTGGTGCGTCATGCTGTCGACCCCAACAGCTGCCACATGGTAGACGAGACGCAACCGAATACAACGCTGACAATGCGCTCAGCTATTTGCAACAACAATTGCAGCGACAACAATTTACATGCCGCAATCGTGCTCATCCAAAAGAGTGTGCTAATGTGCGTGTGATTCACTGGCACAGACAATCAGAGGACAACACCAACGACAACATCGACAATAGTTGCAATCAGGAACTCACCATGCAAACTGCTGCGGCTGCTCTCGCTGCGATTCAAATCAAAACCATTCTGCAAGTAAAGAAATATGCATTAATTGCAAGTGCTATTTGTATATGTGTTTGAATAACGTACAAACGCGTCAACGTCCAGGGTAAGCTGTTCCATTGGCCTGCTGGCCATTTGTATCATGCCGTTGCGTATGGTTTCCAAGCGCTTCGACGCCTCGGCCGACGATGTCAAATTGAAGCTATCGTTTTGGCTCTCGCTGCTATCCTCTTCGGGTATCGCGTCCCAGCGATTGCTGCTGCTCATATGAAACAGCCCGCTATTGTCAAGTTGGCCCGAATTTGTGGGCGTTTTTTCTGATGAGGTATATTCGTTGTTGCTTGAGCCGGAGCCGGTACCAGTGCCAGTGCCAGTTCCAGTTCCGATCTCAGTCGCAGTTCCATGCACATTGGTCGGTGTGCGCTGTGTGGAAGCCAGGCTCATGTCGGAGCTGGAGCTGTAACTTAGGCCATCGTATTGAGCGGCTACCGTGCCGTCACTTTCTTTGGTCACAATCTGCATTACATTGAATGGGAGCATTATAGCAAATTAATTGTGATTCAGGTAAGTCTTTCATTACACCCACCTGCTGGTTGACAAACGAGTATTCTAGCGGCTTGTCGGCGCCAACATAGTCTTTAATAATCTCATTCATCTCGCCCACGATATAACACATTGAGGGCCGATCCTCGGGCGCCGTTTTCCAGCAGGCCGTCATCAGCTGCTCAATGTGCTTGGGACAGTTGTCCAGCAAAGGCGGTCGCTCACCTACAATATTAGGCAATAAATAAATCACAATTCAATTTAATGCGAGTCCGATCCTCACCCTTGTATATCTTCCACTGTATGGTGTAAGCATTGTCAATATCCTTAAAGGGCTGCTTGCGTGACAGCACCTCCCACAGCACGATGGCCCAGCTGAAGATGTCGCACTTTTCCGTGTATTTGGAGCCCTCAAAAACCTGTTGGAAAACAGATAAGCCATGCCAGTTTATACGTTAAATGATAGGGTAAAAAAATAAATTGTTAAATTTAGAATTACTTGGATAGATATTTTTTTATGAGTTTAGCAGAACTTACTAGATAAGTTTTAATAGTGTTCTGACAAATTCTAGGCTAGTATATAAACGTAGTCATATTACTTGTATTTGTGTTATTGAAAAACTTGTGCTTTAATAAATTTTAAATATTTAAAAAAAAACGGCAAACATATAGTACAACTTGGAGTTTGGAACTGTTTATAACTTTAAATGCTCTTTTTACGATAGTCGGACAAACAGTCATGAATTAATCTACTTAGCTAGGACTTAAAGATGCCTCTCTTTAAGTATTATAACATTTACATAAAATAAAAAAATTCGTACAGGGTAGCGCAGCAAATAAAGATTCCACTATGGTTCTAAACGCTTGGTTTTTTTAATACAAAGCAGGATTAATCTTAATTCACCCTTACAAAGAAGAAAAGAAGCTACACTTGGCTCCCTCTACGGTGGTGTCGGCTTACTAATATTCTCTTAGTCCAATTCTCCCTGGTCATGCTGATAATTCGGACAGTGGGAAATCAGATAACCAACTAACAAGACAAATCATCTTATGGGCCCAAGAACCTTTTTTTGGACAAAACCAATACTATTGAGGAAAAGTATTTACTTAAAGTCTCTGCGGGAATCCAATAAAAATGATGATGACGAATAGATAAAAATAGCTGTCTCTTAATATAAGTACTAAACTTTCAGGCAATCATGATAGAATCTGAGGAAAATCAACCAAAATCTTAATTCCCTGACATAATATTATATACAGAAAACTTAAAATAAATTTAAATTTATTTTCTAATTGTTTTAGTCCGCTTAGTGCTTACCTCGGGGGCCATCCAGGCAGCGCTGCCGCGATTGTTTGTCATCATGGTGGACTTATCGGCCACGGTGCCAAAATCACAAATCTTTAAATTACGCCCCTTGTTGGTCAGCAGCAAGTTGAGTGGCTTAAGATCGCGATGGATCAGCGCCTTAGGGGCCATTCCGTGCAGGTAGGCGACACCCTTATTCCGGAAAAATAGATAATGCACATTAAACTCAAATATTACATTTCCAGAGTATATATTGGTCTCTACCTCGGCACACTGGCGCGCCCAGCTCATGGCATGCGCCAAACTGTAGGCTGGCTTCACTTTGCCGTGCAGGAAATTGTGTAAGGATCCGCCCTCAGCGTATTCCATGATTAAGTATGTGGCTTGCTGAGCCAAGCAGATGCCGTGCAGCGCAATGATGTTCGGGTGCTTGACGCGCGACAGCTGCTTGACCTCCTTCTCAATGTCCTTCTGCTCGGCACTGGCGAAAAACTCTTTGACGGCCACCAGCTGATTACGCCACATTGCCTTACATACAACACCGTATGAGCCATGGCCGACTTTCTATGATGAAAAAAGGTGAAAATTCAGATTGGATTTGGGGACGGCATTGAACAAACGTTCACCTCGCCAAGCGTGATTTCGTTAAAGCCCACATTGAAAGCTTGCAGTCCATCTGGTGAGGCGGCGGCGGCCATTCCCAGTTGCTGCTGCTGACGCTGTGCTGCTGGTGCGGTTACTTATCAAAAGATGCTGCTGCCGCTGCGAATCTCTATTGAAATAGTGCCGTTTGGTATTGTTGTTGTTGGCCTGGGTCTGTTTTGCAGCTTGCCTTGCTTATTTCGACAAGCAATGAATCGCTGCGCACATCTTCCAAACAGTTAACTTCGTTGCTTTAAGCATTGGCGGCCAGACCATGCAGATTGCACTCGAGTTTTTATTTGCGCTGCAATTGGTTTCTTTGGGGTTTTCAACAACAACTTCTCATTTTTTGTTCGTTTTTGGCCTGTTCGTTTGTCGCTGTCTGGCTAGTGGCTGAGCTCTTTTGCACAATTGCCATAGTTATCGATAGTATCGCTGTTATGTGTGGCAGCCACCGACACAAAATATTGTGTATTTCAGTTACCTCAAGGAATAATATAATAATTTTAAATATATTAATAAAACACCTTAAATCGATCCAAATCATATATTTGCGTTAAAATTGATAAGTTTTAGTATAAAATATCAACTTTAATAAAATTATATTACCCGTATTCAAATATTATATTATTATATTATATTATAATTTCTTACCGATAATCCCTTAGCAGATGATATGCCAAATACGCGAATTCAATTGCAAACTAACCGATGAATGTATGAACATAGTGGACTCATCTCAAAAAATATAATATCGATAGCTCTGTACATATCGCCCTAAAAAATGTATCCCAGTTGTAAAGCATCGACTTCGTTGGCTTATCGATACGATTCGAACCATCACTAACTCATACGTTCAAGCGCTCGCTCGTCAAGCGGATGCAATTTCGGACAAAAGAAAAAGCATAATTTGTTATTTTTTTTTTACGCTCGTAATACACACTGCTAATGCAAACAAATCAGTTAACTGTGCTTAAACATACATACACAAGCATTTGTGATAACACAAATCGAATGCATCAATTACAACAAGTGTGCTGCCTTTGAAAAAAAAGAAGTAAAAAAGAAAAAAAAAAAAAAAAAAAAAAAAAAAAAAAAAAAACAAAAGGCGAGTAAAAAAAGTGCGTTTAAATATATAAAAGAAACAACAAATATTGTGTTTGGCTGGTCGGGGGTGGTCGGGCCAGTTGCCAACGGCAGCAGCATCACCATTTGCCCACAATTCTGCCAAAGTGTTGGAGGCGACGCCGCCAATTAATGCTCGTGTGACCGCCTTCGCTGTCGCCGTCGCCGCAGCCATTGATGCCGACGCCAGTGTCACCGCAGCAATGACAACAAAACGAACAGTTACAACAACAACAAATAAAAACAACAGCAGCAGCGACAACAAATGCTGCAACGTGAAAGAAATGAAATGTCAAACTTTTGCAAAGTTTGCATATTGAGAAAACGCACATAAAATTCGCTTCGTTTTTATTTGTGTTGTTGTTGTTGCTGTTGTAGTTTTCTTCTTTATTGTCTTTTTCTTGTGCTTTTCATTGAAAATGAACAAGTTCAAGCTAAATACAAAGTTACCAAAGCAAAAGACCAAGAAGAAGAAGACGCGACTGCTGCTGCTGCTGCGACGGCGTAGCCTCATCATCATCAACATCATCATCTTCATCTCCTTCACATTCTCTTCTTTTGTTTAGGATGTGTGCGTGTGCTTGTTTTTATGCGTGCACATGAGGAAGAGGAAGCACTACCAAAAATTACAGTGCGGCTCTTCCACTCCCTTTCTCTCTCTTACCCTCTCTGTGAGTGTGTGCGTAAGTTTTCAACACTTTGCCAAGCAGAAATCTTAATCTAGTTAGCGAATCCTTAACAATTTTTTAATAGGGTATATCCGACCAAATCAGGACTTATATACATTAGGCTATTTTTAATTATTTATATTTAAAGCATCTGTTCTATGCCCTCTAACTAATTTATGGGCATAAGAAAGTTGTGCAAATCTTTGAAGCAGACGAAAGAAAGCATTGCCGGCCTGTAAAATATATAAAGTCATTATCAAAATATTAGGCACATTCTCATAACTCAGTTTAATTTATTATCGTACACAATTTTGTGCAAATTTGTTTTTTTTAGTTTAAATTGAAATGGCTCAAAACAAAGAAATCATATTACAAATTTAAAAACAAAAAACATTGAAGATTTTGGCAACTTTAAAGAAATCAAAGAATCAATATACACAATTAATCAAATAAAACATATAAAGAATATACTTTAATTGTATTCTTAGGTTTTATGATTTTCGGGTTGCTTAATATGAGGCATCTTTAGGTCCTTCGTACTAAATATATTGGACAAATAACTGACTTACATATAATGCTGTATAACTGACTTCAAACTATTTAGTATGATCTACATAGAATATTTTTTTATTAACTATGTAGAACAAAGAGGGGAGAAGAGGCTGGAGGAGGACATCTGCGTTTGGGTTTATATGTATGCTTGAATAAAATGATAATAGTACAGGGTATATTAAGTCGGGCAGTGACAACTAAAACCCCTTTTACTTAAGTTTCGTTTGGTAAGTCACTTTTTTCGTAATTAAGTTGATGTTTTGTTTTGTTTATTTGTGCATAATTTATATGTATTCCCGTGTTGATGTTAACATAAACAGTGAGAAGAAAAGAAAACGAATTATCTATGTACTTCAATCAACTCCACTCTCTCGATTCTCTCGCTACCGTTCCCGTTCCCGCTCCTGTTTTGTTGCATTTCGAGCTGTTTCTGCATTCTTGTTGTTGTTGCGGTTGCTGCTGCTGCTGTTGGTATCTTAAACGAACACATACTCATTTCCAGTTGTATATAAACAGCGAAAGTTGTCTTCCTGCTTTTTTCCCATCGTTCCGTTTTTCATCGTTCCTCTTCGGCATATTCGAGGCTTTTGCTTGGCTCTCGCGCTCTTTTGTGCTCAGCCTAAGTTCACAATTCCTGTTAGCAAGGGCATATGCAAATTTGGTTTTTGCGACCTTCTGCTCTCCCTCTTTTGACACTGCGCTCCCCCACACCCTCCCCCCTCACTCTTTTGTGTAGATCATTGCAAATGTATTTACAATTCCGCAAATTGTTTTGCCCTCGTCTGCGTATTGTGCATCCTAGCCAGAAGCTCGTTCCATACGTTTCTCTTTCCAAGACGGCCTCAGGCAGTCAGATTATTTATTCAAAAATTAAATCAAAATTACATAAAGTATTCAATATTTGTTTAACTTTGGTTGTTCTTTAAAGTCATATTTGAATAGCGTCTGCAAGGGCAAAAAAGCTATTAACGTTTTTCCACAACCAAATTTATTTCGAAATCCTAAATATAATTTCTGTAACATGAAAAATTAAATAAAGAATATCTGTATATACATATGTATTTTAGCATAGTCATAAATAACAATGGCATGAAAACGTCCCTTCTCTTTTCATGCTTTTGCATACTCATCTCGTAATTAAGAATTGGAAATGTTACCCGAACGAATTTAAAAGATGCCACGCAGAACCCAGCTTAACACGTTCTAAAAGTACAAAAAAAAAAAACTTTAAAGAAAAATAAAAATATAATGCTGTTTTATAGAGGTGTGCAAAGGGGAAAAAGAATGCTGATAGCTGTACATTTTTCAAGCTCCAAAATTTTGCTGGACAGTGTCCCTTGCATATGTATATGCATGCGATTTCAACACGTTGTTGTCCCTGTTGTTGTTGTTGCATTTGGGTGCAGTAATTACCAGCGCCTTGAACCCGCACAAAAAAATAAAAAACTAAATAAAATACACAAAAATATTGTAGTTAACAAAAAGAAGGTTAATCAAGCAACTAGGCAAGCTTGTTCGCTCGTTTATTCGATCATTTGTCGGTTCGTCCGTTGGCCCTCTGTTGGTTTTCGGTTCGGTTCGTCCATCAAAAGGCGAAGACAGTTCCCATGCCCGTTAACCCAAACCGTGTTTATATACACAAACATGCATGCATACATATTTATATATCTACTAGCCGCTTCAAGGTTTTATGTAATTGTTAATTTTATTTTGTTGCCGTCGGTTTTCGTTTTCGTTTATTACACCCTGCACTCATTAAACGCAAACAAGGGTATACCACACTTTATAGAAATATAAATTTGCTGTAGACATTTAAAAATATACTTATATTTGTAATTAAAAACCTGCAAATATACATACTTAGGAAGTTGGCCTATTAAATGAATATGGACATTTTAAGATATATTTCTTTTCTCCATCATTCTGTGGACTCATTAACTTAAAAGTGAATTGTCAAATAAATATAATTTAAAATATATATAATCATATTCTACATTCTCTTAAGCCATGACAATAGGAAACTAAGAAAAGGAAACACAACATTTTTTGGGTCAGAAAGAAACACACTAATATGTTTCTATAGAGAAGCACAAAGAAATATTTTTACAGTTACAGTATCTACAGGGTATCTATGAAGTCACGCTCTCTGCATTGGGCATAGTGACTTGTTTTTATTTTTCTTCATTTGTGCTTCTTGCATGTTGGTCCAATCCAAAACAACAATACTAACAATAACAACAACAGTTACAACAAAAAAATAAGGTGATTTCTTACAATCGTGATTTGACTTCATTTGTTGTTGTTTGCCCGGTTGTTGTATTTGTTAGTGTTGTTGTCTCTGTCAGTTGATGCCGTTATTATTAAGTATTAGCCCGCTTCATTCGGCTCATTGCTGCAATAATTGTAATTCTTTGCTCATTATGTGTAATTATCTATTGACTTTTACTAAAAACAAATGCAAATACGAAAACGAATACGAATAACAATTATGCGGGGCATGCTGATTTATTGAGATGACTATATTTACAAATTGAGTTACAATTCATAATGAGACATAAATTAATGTTTGTTTTTTTTTGGACTCTGTAGATATATTATATTTTATTAAACAACTGTAAATTGAAGGTTAACTTCCTGATGTATTGAAAAAGAAAGGAATAAAGATAATGGCTGTGAAATTCCGCCCAAGGCCAATTTATCTCTGATAGAACACAAAATGAAATAGGGGGAAGACATATTGCAAAGTGCAAAAAATGGAAGTAAAAATACACGTTTTCTGATATCGCTTTTAAATTAACTTCAACTTAACTTTAATCAAATGTGTTCAGACTTTGCTTTAACTGAGTTGCTGAAAGTTTTTCGTTTTATTTTTCAATTAACGGGAGGAATTACTGGTATGTTTATGCCACATGAACCATTACACGAAGATGTAATTAAATAAACATCGACATTATTTTAATATTCAACAATGTCTGCATGGACCATAATTAACCTCAGCCCTGATAAATACATTATTATAACTTTCTTTTAAATGTCTTTAGGCAACTGCTGTACAAGTGTACTACATATAGAATGTGTGCAAATATATCTTCGATAAGCATGTCCAGTTTAATAAATTGTTTCCGCAGCTTTAACACAACCCAGTTGTGGTTACTGCTGTTCATTGTTGTTGGCGCTTTTATAGTTGTTGCTATCGTTGTTGTTGTTGTTTTTGCTGTATTTGCTGCTAGCCATTTGTCAACTGTCTGTAAATTGCGTGAAATTTACAATGTTCTACAATTTAAATACTAGAACTAACAATTTGTTAGCTCTGCTACTGCTGGTAGTATTATTACTTATTATTGTTGTTGTCGGTGCTGCTGTTTTTTATTTCTATTTCTGTTTGTGTTAGCGTTGTTTGCGATGCTTGTTGTTGCATGACTGAAAAGCACGATAAAGGTATGATGACATAACCTCACATGCGCTTTATGCCACACAAACACATACTTATATTATATATTATATGTATATATATATATATATATATATAAATGTACATTTATACACACTTGTGCAATAGGGCTAAGGCGCCGATTAAAAGTATTACGATGCAGCGCAAAAACAAAATTGAATGAAATATTTTATATTCTTATTTTTTTTCTTGAAACTTTACATTTATTAATTTTATTTGTGTTGCTACAATTTGAGTTGTTGTTGTTGTTAACGCTTTTACTGTTACTGGCACATTTCCGGCGATCGTCAGTTAACCGTGTGTGTGTGTGTGCGGGTGTGTGTGTGTGTTTCTGTTCTCTCGTTTAGCTCGATTGCTTTTCCAAGCACTTGTCATGTCTTGCACTTGTCGCAGTTCCGTTTGAGCGGCTAGTAAACCAAAGTTTGTCATTTCATTAGAATTTTACCTTATCGCCAAGAGCTACAAAAAATAAAAACAACAACGCGATAGGTTTGGATAAACAGCTACATACACATAAGTGAATACTTATAGAATACCAAATACCTCTTAAGGAACAGCAAAATCGCTCTTCGGTAAAAAACAAATTTCTCTCGAGCCTTGATCTGTTAATATTAATTTTTAAAAATCTGTAGTTTCCGCCAAAGTAACTTAGCTAAAGATACTTTGTTTACTTAAAAGTGGAATTTGGTAAAGGAATTATTGGAGTTTGAGCTGACAATTTTTAAGAGCTTTTATGATTACTTCAGTATTTGTATTAAATTAATGTCAAAACTGATATTTTATGAAACAAAGCACTGCGTTGTTTTTGCTCATAAATAAGCATTATGCACACGTCATGGTTCTTTACTTATATAATGATATACGAAATGGAACACCCTTAATGTTCCTCCTGGTGACAGTTGGACATTGTGTTAAATTAGACAAGTCCCTGTGTGGATGTGCGCGCACTTGGAAAGTGTCAAGATTCATGGGAAATCTTTTGTGGCGCAGTGAAACCTGTTCGCCGATAGATAGAATGGTTGCATAAGTGCTGTATGGCCCAGCTTCCTGTGCTGGCTATATTGTCTGTCAGTCTCGTTGTCGTTGTAGTTGTCGTTGTCATGGTCAGGGATAAGGGGCGGGCGAAGGCGTCGACTGATAAACATGGCACTGGCCAAACAATCAAATGGGACAAGCCAACGCAATCAACTGGCTTATCAGGTGCCCAAACAAAGGCAATTGCAAAAAAAAAAACATGCGTGTGCAGAAAAAAGCGTAGAACGCATGACGACTTGCCAGGAGCAAGGCCCAAAGACATGGGAGGGAAGGGTCGGAGGAGGGGACTGTGGCAACAGTGGCCTGCAATCCGACACCTGAGCGTCGCTGGGGCAGACATGGGCACAGGTATCCGGGCGCGCTGAGTCAAGTCAAGTCATGTCGAGGCTTTGTCAACGTGATTACATTTCATGCTAGGCCGGAAGAGTCCAAAGGAAGTGCAGCGGTAGAGGAGCTCAACACAACGCAAAGCGACCTCGTACCCTTTCTAAAATGCCTTGTTCGCTCTCTCTCTTTTTCTTTTTCTCTCTCATTCTCTGTTTTATTTCTCTTTCACCCGTTACAGTTGTTCTGGTTGAAAGCCATCAACGTCGCTATTATCAACTCGAGCACTGTGATTATCTGACGATTGTCAGTGAGAATGCCAGCAACGAAAATCCAGCGCTTGGCTATCAACGGACAGCCGTTGGGTCGGTGGGTCGGCGAATTGTTGGAGGGTGGGTTGTGGGTGGTGGCTACGAGATACGTGCGACTGACTGGCCACAAGTGGATGGAGCGAGTCAGACCGTCATACTTAAATACATAAATACAAGCACAATTGCCGCAGTTTGTATACTCTTAAAAACCGTTGTAGGTTACCATTATGAATGTTAATCGTAGTCAAGACAATTTGTTTTTTTTTATGTGTTAGTTTGCAAAGCAATCCCCTAAGCTAAGGCAGCGTTTGTGAAGATGTTTTTAAATATCGTTTAGTTCCTTGTTTGCATAGCTTTTAAAATATATTCATCAGTGTGTTTCACAATTAAAATACTCTATGCAAGGGTATGCAACAAAAACAGAAAAACAGAAAACTGCAGACAAATTCATGAACTTGACAAACACAGGAACATAATGGATGTAGGGAGGCCTGCGATTGGGCATGGGGTGGGTGTGGCTATGGCTGGGGTAGGTAAAAGGTGGGAGAGAGAAATACCAGCGAACGCAAATGCGTTGGAGGATAATACTGGAGAACATTAAAACAGCAACAACCACAACAATGGCTGTTGCTACCTTTAACTGTTGTTGCTGTATGTGACGCTAGCAACAACAACAGGAACAAAAACAAACTAAAAATGTTGGCCCTGCAAGTTAAGCTAAAACATATATTGATCGATATTGTCGAAAGTAAAGTGGAAAACGAAAGCGAACAAAAATGAAAGGAGAAATAATATAAGACATATGTAAGATTTGAGATGGGATTAAATAAACTATAACAATTTTTAGAGACAGGCAATTTATAAAAGGGACAATTGGCTAGACCGACTAACTTATGTGGAATATGAAGATTATCAGGTAAATTAAAGTAATAATTTTGAAAAGAAAGTTTAGAAGAGTTTAATTTAAATCAGAATAGCTTCGAGGGAAATGTGCACCATATATGAACATACGCCTAATTAAAATCAAGCTGATTCAAAGGCTTACAGTTGTGGACTTGTTTTGCAAAATAAATCAAGTAGAAGAAAACAGCAATCATTTGAAATGCATTGACTGAGTATCATTAGAAATGCCGAGACCATCTATCTAGCCATAATCAGCTAAATCTCTTAGCCTCATCTCGCAGACTCATCTCGGCGGCAGCCTCATTATATCCTCATCCACATCCTCATCCTCATCTACATGCACTTTCATTTATATGCAGCGAGCAGCTCAGCACAGGAAATTACTTGAATCGAATCAATAGATAAAAGCATTTGCCAATTGCACTCGCAGTCGAAGTCGAAGTCTCATTCGCATCTATTTGCCGGGCGCTTAAAAGGTTGCTTAGCACACAGAAATGACTTGGCGCAAAGTGTGTTCCCGACTATTGATTCAAATCGATACGATTCGACTCTGAGTCTAACTCTGACTTGGCTTTTTATGTGCGCAATTTCCGTTGTCTGACAATGTAACGACTTCTGCCAGTTAGCAACAACAACAACAACAACAACAACAACAACACCAGCAGCAGCAGCAGGAACAACAACCAAGTGTTGTTTGGTCAGAGGATGCAACGCGGCAATCAACGGACCGCTGGGAGCTGCTGCTGATGCTGCTGCTGTTGCTGCTGCTGCTGCTTCTGCTGAACCGCAGATCCAAAAGCGAAGCTCAAGCTGAAGCTAAAACTGTCTGTTGTTTTGTGTTGCAGTTGCAGCATCTGCGTCACTTTTTACGTCTTTATGAAATATGCATTGTGTGTATGTGTGTGTGTTGTGTTGTGTTGATGCGCCTGCGTCCTCACAATGTGCTCAGTGCTTTAGCTTAATTCAACTCTCTGCTCGTAGCCGGTTTGCGGCCTCTGCCTTTGGCCTCTGTCTTTCTGCCCGAATCGGTCTCGGCCTGTTTTGCGGCCTCTATACTTGGTTGCCTGGTCCTTGAACCGTTTGCTCAGCTGGGCCAGACTCCGATTTAGCCTTAGTCGTTGTTTCTCGCTAGCCCCAATGCCAAAGTTACAAAAGTTAAAATTGCAACAACAGCAGAAGCAGCAGCAGCAACTGCTGCAACTGCTGCTGCTGCTTCTTCTTCTTCTTCTTTTTCTTTTGCATCGTCGTCGTCGTCGTCATCTTTGTTGTCTTCTTCTTGGCTTCTTCTTATGCATCATCGCGTCTCTCTTGGGGCTCAGCGCGCGCTGCAATTGCGAATTGCATTGAACCGAATGCAGCGGCAAGCGTAGTCTCGATGCAGACGCAAAAAAAAAAGATAAAAAAAATAAAAAATAAGAAAGGGAGCGAGCATGAGAGAGATGGGGAAAAAGAGTAAGAGCAGAGGCTCAGAGCAGAGAGTGGAGAGTAAAGAGCTCGCCTTAGCTCGCATCCAATTTATCAATGCCCGCAGGTCTTCCAGACGCGTCGACTGTACCCAGAGAGTCAGCGCGGCCCAGCTGTTGTTGCCCAGTAGCTGCAGCCAGTTTTCTAGTCTGGCAGCTTATCTATTAACCGTTTTTGGACGGCAGCTACCCGCGACTGCTCCATCTTCTGCTGGTTGGCGCCGCTTTAAACATATATGTTTATGCATATGGTTGCCCATTGTCAGGTTCCGGCGCTTCTATAATCCCTGCCACTCCCCAATATTTGATGCATTGGCAACTGCAACCCTTGTGAGTGCGCCCCCAGCGCTCCTTTTGGCCCTGCCCCTTGAAACAAGTCTCGATTGCATTTTAACACTCATTATTAATGTGCTTTGCATAGGCCCAGAACACAAGCCCAGGGATTTGGACACCGCAAAAACCCCATGTACACACACATACACCCAGCCACCCACCACCACCACCACCACGAAGAAGACAGTAAACCACCCCTAAAAGTTTGCCTTTTCCCCCCTGGGGTGATCCACCCTGCTGGCAGCTGGGCTTTCATTCATAAATGGATTTTAAAGTGCATGCAATTCTGGGCAGGCTGGCGTTGGATGGCTATGGATAGCTAAGCTTTGGGTTTCTGACCCCTTGTCCCCCACTCCAGGCAGCGCAACTCTGCCTAGGGGGTTGTTAGCGATTCAATTGGCAGGAGTACTCGTATGCACTCAGGGTCTTCATTATGAAATTAAATATACATGTAGACATACGTATATTAACATATGTACGTATGTACCTATACTCATGTACGTAGAAGATGTAGCGCTTTAGGTTTTCATTGTGCTACGTACAGTCAGTCAACACTTGAGACACAGACCCTACCGGGGCGCACCACTTGGCTAAGTACTCAAAAATAAAAATAAAAAAAAACAAAAGAACAAATGCGAAAATATTGTGCATATTTGTAAAATGGTATAACTTCTCGTTAAATCTGTAACTCGAGTATATATCAAACAGTTAAGTTGATTTGACAAACTAAGCCAATTGCGATTATTCGCGTAGCATGTAACCTTAATCTCTTAAAGTTGTGAACAATGTTATACTTACAACCCCAAGTTTTTACCCTATACATGTAGACCGTCTTACCATTCGAACATTAATCAAGCACTTAAGCCATCTATCAAAGTGATACCCAAGAGTGCAGCGCTTTTAATCCTACTAAATAGCTATTAATCAAACATGTCTTTGGGGAGCTTCACGTAATTTGTGTAATAATTGAAATGCATTTGCAATTTTATTTATATTAATATATTTTTCCAATTCGATTTAATATACTATCAATATTTATTCAGTTTATACGGCTTAAAATTGTTAAGTGCTATTTGCATATATTTCGTTAACTTAATTCAGCAACTGGTCAACGACACTAAAAGTTTTAATGGAATGTTTGAAAGTGCTCGGAAAGTTTTTCAGTATTGAAATATTTATTTATTTAATAAAAGCAATTAATCTTTAACTTAAAATATTGTTGCTATACAGCAAACAGTTACTATGCACTTTGCGGGCAAATTTTTAATAGCTTCTCCAATAATACAATTAAGCTTTCATAACCAAGGTGAGTTTTGCTGTCCTTCTTGGAGCACCTGACATTGTCTCTAAGCTCTAGTTCAAGGTGAATGCAATTACGCACCCACCAGCTGCAGGACACAAGGCTGTTTCCTGTGTGAACCGGTGCAGGACCTTCCCTTGTGCGTGGCTTTTGCCGCACATGACTTTGCAACGATGGCAATGACTGGGCGGCAATTACAGCAATTTTGTCATTATTTTTTCAATATTTAAATAAATTTTTTATTAGGCTAAGACAATTGATATCTCTATGAATGCGCGAAGCAGCTAAACCGTTTTAGTTGGTCAATTTCGATAATTTGCCGAAGTGTGTTTGTCTATTTAAGAATTTATGTAGTTGTTGCCAGCTGTCGGTTTTGTTCGCGTTGTTGTTTTGTGTTTTGTTTTGAGTGCGATGACTATTTGTATGGCATTTGTTTCTCGCCATTTTCGCAGTTCACTTTAATTGAACTCGAAATCATGTCAATGGGCAACAGCAATTACAACAACTATTGCAACCATAATGGCAAACAACAAAGTTGTTGTCTGTAAAGTCTGGACACGACTTCAGTTTTTCTGCTTTCCTCTTCTTTTAGCGTTTTTTTCCTCTATAATAAATTGGTCAAAGGCCTAAATAATTGCAAATTAAATGCTTTAACAAGAGCAAAAGAGATTTCACTGGGCTTTTCAATTCAATTTTCATTTTTTTTTGCACAATTTTTGGGGCAGGTCTTTTTTGCAGGTTTTTTTGTTCATATACATACATATACATACATATACATACATATACATACATATGTATGTATATATATATATGTATATATATATATATATATATATATATATATATATACAGCTGTGTTCATAAAAATAGCAGTGTCGCGCCTCACCACTTTCAAAATTGTTTTTGAGACACTTTCAATCATCCAAATTTAACAAGCGAT